>JNDT01001142.1:0-60379 GCA_000697055.1 Saksenaea vasiformis B4078
TCTCCGTCTCCGAGCCATTGCCAACGTGAGTAAAACATTCACTCTTGTTTTTTCAATTTACTGATAATGATCTAATCATTTCTGTAGGAATTACAAAAACCTGATGCGGATAAGTTGGCCCTGTATGTCTTTGAAGTGCTGGCAAACAACGAATCGTTCCCTCCTGTATTTCCGGCGAGATTGTCTTTCAACCCTGCCCTCGGCGAAGATGTTAACAACGCCGTCGTACAAGTGATGGAAGAAGTAGATGTAGATCTCAAGATTCTATTTACTTTGAGAGACTTGACTGAATACGTTGCGTCAATTCCAAGCGATCATGAAGGCCAACTCGGTGATATACGGCACAGGCTTTTCGGATTGCATAGCACCTTCAATGAAGCTTGCGCTCTGGCTCATGATTTACTCAATCGACGTCGCACCAGTCATGAACGCCTTCCTCAGTTGCAGGCAAATCTCATTGAGATTCAACGTATCTGCACGCGTATTGGCAATATCAACCAAGATGTTGTTCGTCAGTTTGATAATCAAATCGATCTTACAAACGCACATTGGGATGAACTTACAGCATGGGATGAAATGGTTACTATCGAAAACGCAATTGCTCAATGGGAACCTCAATTCAACCAGTCGCAAGAGGTTTCTCACGAGGTGGCCCAGTTGACGGAAATGATGAACCAACAAATCACTCAACTGAATGCCACCATTGATGCATTTGCTACTATGCAACAAAGTTACGAACAAGCTCAAAATAATTATCAAGATGCCCTCACGAGGTTTCATGTTAATAGGACGTTTGGTAACCGAGAACTCCTGCAAAGATTGGTTGACTACATAACCTCCACTGGACATTCCTGGATATGGCGAAGGAGAGGAGATAACCAAGACCTTGGACACCTTTTATAACAAGACATGTCAACTTGTTTACGAGGATGTCTTATCTTATTGCAACGTACATTGAACGGTACAATAATGAGGAAATAAGGATTGCCAGCGATGCCCAGGTGGAAGATTCTATAAGGTGGACAAGGCAGCAAGTACGCGAGCTTGAAGAAAATCCAAGACTCGGGAGACAACGCAGGAATGGACTGGCACGACGATTGCTCGCTGCAATCAATAATGGCCAGCCTTTGGATCGCGCTCGCATGAATTTCATTGGAGATGCCTCATTTACTCGGCTACAAGAACTAGTTACTACCACACAGCAGCAGACACAAACTTCAAGAAGATTTCTACAAGATCCTGAGACTAATCAAGACCTTTTTGATCAGTGCTTCCGCCCGGACTTGTTTACAGTAGCGGTCGTTTAATGTGGTGCCTAAGCCTGGCTTTACGAAAAAGTATGCTACCATTGATAATCAGACCTGTGAGACGTTACTTCGACGTGCTGGATTGCGCCATCTTATACAACCACGTACTGCAGAAGTAAACACAATTCGTCACATATTAGATTTACGCAAGGTGCGATGCTATGAAACGTAAGTCACTGACTTCTCATTTATACTACGAATGGGTACGAAACTAATAGTTCTATTCTACAATAGTGATCATGGTAGAAGAAAATTTTTCTTTTCCGGCCAGATTGCTACGGACGGTTATGCCACCTCGGTGCTCCTTCGCAAACAAGTCCGTGTCGAAGAAGCACTTCCTGATTTAACGCCGGAAGACTTCGAAGAGTGGGAGATGCAATATGTGAAGATGTGGGGTGCGGATCCCGGTGTGTCCGACATATTTGTCGCAAGCAGTGGGAGCGATGATATTTATAATGTTGATGTGATGGAAACCACTGACGGTAATCTGGCCTAATGCAGTACAAAGAATGGAATTGATGACTGAACTGGTTCGTATTGTATGTATAGACGAAGGTGACGAGGAGGTACCAGAGCAAGGTCAAGAAGAGGAGCAGGCGCATGGTTACGATTTCCGACTGCGATACCAACAACGACAAAATCAAGCACCTCACGAAATCCGCTCGTTATCTTCGGCCGAATACTACACAAAGGCAGGCTTCAAACGCGCAGTGGGTCTAGTTCAGAATGCCAAGAATCACGCGAACATAGGCGAAATTGAAAGAACGATCGTAACCAACAGAACAGTGGATTTCGATCGCATCAACGCTTACATCCAGTCGATCTTGGACGTGTTCAATGGATTAACTGAATTTTACGGACACCAGTTTCATCGAGGCTTAAAATTTAGGAACTACAGAGGAAGGCAGCGGATAGACGCTGAGCTCGTTAATGTGTTTGTGAGCGGTGGCAAAAAATATGGCGATCTTGGTGAATGGTACGGCATGCCTCGGTCAAGACGAAGAAGAAGAGATGGAGTACGACGTCAATTTGCTGGAACTGGTCCACTCGTTCCGACCCATGAAGCTCCTTCCCCAAATCAACGTGAGCCGGCTGGAGAAAAGACTTTGTAAGTTACCAAAAACGTCATTATTGCGGAGAACCAACTTTTTTCTCATACAATCATAATTATAGTAAATGGCAAAAGGCGTCCACCAATAATGAGTTAACCAAGGTTACTGTCATCGGGTTTGGCTCTGGTCAGTTTGGTAGAAGGCAATACGGTGGCAAACCTGTTGGATTGGTGGATAAATGTCGAAAACTGCTGAAGAAGGCGGAGCAGGAAGGAAGGCTTGTCATCATGAACGTCAACGAACATAACACATCTCAAGTATGTTCACGATGTGGTGAAAAATCTTTGGAACAAGTCCGTGCTGCGGGTCTCAGTCTGTACACCGTGTTAACTTGCACCAGTTGTCGTACGGTGTGGCAGCGAGACATCAACGCCTCCCGAAACATCTATGGTATATGCTACAATACCATCTATCATGGTCAGCGGCCAAGCATTTTTACACCTTCTGGAGGTAGTTGATATCTCTTGCCTTACAGTTGTAAGTATAAGTATCCTCAGATGTTATATCAATATTACTAATGCTATATCTGCTTTGTCCCATTTTTATATTGCTGTTCGTCTACTTTACCATGATATTTCGTCCACTATTTCTGCGGGTTCTTGTTCATTTTGTATTGTAACTCCGTCTAAATTTCAAAAGGAAAAACTGTAGCCTCATTTCGCCAAAAAAGCTTGTGTACCCGAAATAGGAAAGCGGGCTTAAAAGCAAAAAAAAAAAAACTGTCCTTTCTTGTCTTTCTTTTTTCTCTTTTTCATAACTATGGGTCGTCAGCTCAACTTAGAACTACCAGTATCTGTACCGGATAATATGCCACATGTTGGCACTGCCAAAGCATGGCTACACATTGTACAAGTTGCTTGTACCTTTTTGACTATTTGTGTTGTGGCGCCTATCATCGCAACAGAGAATCGATTTTACGCAAGTATTATTATTATTATAAACAACAAATAAGAGAAAAGAAGAGGATTAACCCTTAAAAAACAGCATGGAAGTCAACCAGGTCCCAACTGGACTTTGTTGGTGGCTATTACCAGTATCGCTATACCCATCTGTCTGGTCTATTTTCCTTGGGCTTATGACCGTCAAAGCAAGTTCAAGAAGCTTGGCAAATTCTTCCTTAAACCACGCACAAACCTTATTTTCACTTCTTTCTACTCTGTAATGTGGGCTACTGCTGGTATCGCTATCACTGTTCACTCAAATAATCCCGCACACTGCAACTTTGATTCGGCCTTGCAAAAAGACTATGGTGACGATTACACAAGTGCGTGGACAACTCAGGTAAAAAATACAAAAAAAAAAATTGTCAGAAGAAAAAGTTAAACTAAACACTATGTTATATAGTGCAACCTGGCCAAGGCTACTGCTGGTTTTGCCTGGATTACATGTTTGATGTGGGTGGCTACTCTGCTGTGTACATTGGTTATCTTCTGGAGCGAGAAACAGTCTGTGCGGAACAATTTGAAAGAACACGAAATGAACAAACAGATGGCACTTACGATGCAACAAGAAGAGGAGGCGAGACAATACCAAACGGCACAAACAAGTTATTACGGTGGTAGTGACTTGGAGCAACAGCAACCACATCAGGCGCCTGTACCTCCGGCACACCATGCATCACCTTTCGAGTCTCCGTACGATCCGCCGGCTGGCTCGGAACCATCTCACCGCGATTCGTACTACCGTTCACCAGCTCCGTCTCAACCGGTGCCAGAACAAACGGATTATGCGTACCAAGAATACCGCCAGCATACACCTGAACAGGCACATGTGGCTCCCCAGCAATACCAAAGCCCTCCACCTGCTTCCTACACACCCATGCCCATGCCTGAACCATCGGTCTACGCACAGCAACAACAAGCTCATCATTTCTAAACCAAAAAAGAAAAAAAAAACCGGAATGGGCTCATTGAAACTTATATATAATCTTTCTTACTTTACATATTGCTCGTATACCTCGGCCTTGTTCATAGGATGTATTGAATATCTTCCCCCCATTTTGTTAAAAAAATAAGCAAAATTCTGTTCATTCCTTTTATTATCATTTTTTCTTTTTCTTTCTTTTCTTTGTCGCCTTCATTGGTGCGATGAATGTAGATTTCTAAATAAAATAAAAAAAGAAAGATGTCGCATATAATACTTGCGTCCGCTTTAAAAGCTGATCCAAGGGAAAGTGGTACTGTTTTTAAGTTGATCTAATGCAACAGTTGTCAGTTAAATATGTATGGTGAGTGTCCAAGGAGGTGTCGGTTTCCACTATATTAAATATTCGACAAGGCATGTCAGTTCATTCATGTCTTCATGCCTATTGTTAGACTATTCCGAACCATTTGTAACTTCTGCTCGCTGCTTCAACAGTATAACATTCAGCTGTTGGCTTTTGTCCTAGTGGGGGGTGCAACCTCTGTTGGATGCAAAATCTATATGGTATAGCATAGAAATCCGTTTCATCAAACAGTAAAAGTTGCTGCGTGTTTTTGAGCAGGAGGAGGCAAATCCTCTCTTATCGGAATTCCAAAGTCGGTTTGCCGTGAGTTTCCCTTCCATCACGATCAAAGGAAATCATTGAGCATAATGATGCGTGGCCGATGGTTGCTCCTCTTTTTAAGTTTACTGATTTGGAGTGCGAATGCAGAACTGGTTCTCGAAAACGACGATCGGAAAGCCATTGAGGTAGCCGCCTTTGGTTTCTTGTCTGGAGGACAATTGTCCTACACTGTCCATGACTACCATGTAAGTTCCCTAAGAAAACTAGCGCACGCTTAATCACTCTTTCTTGTAAGCTTGAAGACGCGGTTGAGCCAGGTGTTGTTGGTTTCTATATTCGCAAAGGAAAAGTTCAGGAGACGCTGTCGCCGAGTCTTCCCGACGAAGAATCCACCAAACCGGGCGGATGCTTTCTCGATAACAGCTATATTAAGGATGAAGTGAATGATGGAACAAGCATCGTCAGAGAATTGTTACAAGATGATCAGAACACGTAATATAGGAAACTTAGATAATGAGGGGCATTGTGGATCTTATCAATCTGCTAGATGGCATGGTTCTTTGACGGTAGGGGCAACGGATGAAGGTCTTTGGCAAATGATCCTGATCAATTGCAAAGACACCAAGATCTCTTTAAAGGTAAAGTTAGTCGTTTTATTTCAGTTAAAAAATGGTACCTGATCCGGGTGGATGATTTGGTGGATGATTTAGTTGAGCATTGACCAAGTCAATCCGGGAAACAATCATCTCTCAGCAGGGGATACACCTCTGCCATTGGTTTATGGTGTTTCCTCTGTTGCCTACTTTTGTATCGCCCTTTATTGGACTAGCCTATTGGTGTTTCGACGAGACACCCGCGTTTTCCGTGCCCATTGGCTCATGTAGGTAACCATCTTGTTAGCCAACGTGATCTCATCCGTATCCGAAAGGCTGGTGCTGGTACTCTGTATCATTGTCAACAAAGCATTGCAATCGGTAAAGTATTACTACTTCCTGTTAAAAACATTAACAAGTTGGCAAGGCCAAGTACCACTACATGAAAACGGGCGTACTTAGCGAAGGATGGCGGATTGGATTTTATGTATTTGCAACGTATGTAAATAGCGGGACCATCATCATCATCTCATCAATTTTTGTTGTTAGTGTCAAAGGTCTTTTGAGCATCTTGATTATAGGTATGTATGGATGGTTATCGTGGGCAAACTGTAGCCACTGATGGTCCATGACATTAGTTTTGCTTGCTTCAGGATGGATGTTTATCAAGCCATTCCTGTCAAGCAAAGACAAGCGCGTTATCTCTATTGTTGTCCCTTTACAAGTACTAGCCAACGTTGCGTCTGCTATTGGAAGCGAAGCTGCTATAGGATCCGCCGACTGGTCTTTCTGGGTAAGCAATTATCACCAACAGACGACAAGATTAATTCTTTTTGTAGAATATGCTTTTGCCGCTAATTGACTTGGCAGCTTGCGCTGTTGTTTTATGGACTATTCTTCAGACACGAAAACATCTGGGTAGCGCCACATCTGTCGATGGAAAAGGTAAACATGATACAAAGCTTGACAACGTATGTACTGATATAGGATTAAAAACACAAAAAGAAATCGATATTTTGAACAAGTACAAGCTTTGGTCTTCTTTCTACATTGTTGCTCTCGTGTATATTTATGTTACTCGCATTATTGTTCAACTTTTACAAGCATCACTACCATTTCGTTATGTGACGTGGCTAGGTGAAGCCGTCAATGAAGTGGCAACACTCCTTTTTTATATCTTTATTGGGTAAGTTAAGAAAGAAGTCAGATGTCCATACTTATTGATTATAAAGATACAAGTTCCGGCCATATCCTGACAACCCTTATACACAAGTACCTGATCAAGACGAGGAAGAAGTGATAGGAGATATCGATGCACCGCGTGAAGAAGTTTTGAGAATGACAGCTACATCCCGACGTGATAAGATAACACGTACAGATTCACTTTGAGACGTGTACCTCCAACCCGATACCTTTTAGCAGAAAATGCCCCAGAAAACGATAACATCATCGTGTCTGTACCGTGGGAAAATTTCTGCGTGTGGGAAGTTCAATTCCGCACATCTGTGTAGCCCAAGCTAGAATGGGGAGAAGCCTTTCTTCTCATGTTTTTTTAAAGAAAAAGAAAAAAATGAATACGTTACCAAAGCAACAGTTAATTCCAAAGCAAGCAGAGGACTTCATAGTAGCATTCAAAAAGAGACAGTTGAATGATAAGCAAGATTAACAAAGCATGTGATTCAAAGTTGTGTACAAAAATTTCAAGTTCCTCCGAAAAAATAAAGCGCTTAGTACAAAGAGAAAAAAAAAAGAGAGCCAGGTTCATCCCCACGTTCTTTCTTTCACTTGTTCATTTTCTCAACCATGCTCAGAACTCTCATCAGCACCTCCATTACCCGCCCTCTTACTGCTCCAAAGGCAACTGCCGTCAGAGCCTTCAGCACTGGCTTCGTTCTGAGACGTAAGTTTATAGGAAAGACGCGTAACTATCCCTTTTCTGAACCCTACTTTTTTTACAGAGGCCCAGGTGGACCTTGATAAGAAGAACTTCCAGCATATCTTGACCGAGACTAGAGGCAAGGTCGGTCTTATCACCTTGAACCGCCCCAAGGCTTTGAACGCGTTGTGCAATGATCTTTTCGTCGAGGTCAACGAAGCCCTTCAAGCCTATGATGCCAATGAAAACATCGGTGCTGTTGTCCTTACTGGCTCCGAGAAGGCCTTTGCTGGTATCTATATAAAAAAGGAAGACCAATGATTTTGTTGACCATCTCTTATTTCTTTATAGCCGGTGCTGATATCAAGGAAATGAAGGACAACACCTTCGTTCAGACCTACAAAACCGATTTCTTGGGTCATTGGGCCAAGATGACTGAAATCAAGAAGCCCATCCTCGCTGCCGTCAACGGCTATGCTGTACGTCATAACTCCGCTCGCAATGTTGGTGTACCCTAACTTATTTTTCTTGTAGTTGGGTGGTGGATGTGAATTGGCCATGATGTGCGATGTAAGAAAGAAATACAAAGAGAAGAACAAGGGTTAAGAATATACTTATCTCCTTCTCTTTTAGATCATCTACGCTGGTGACAAGGCTGTCTTTGGTCAGCCCGAGATGAAGTTGGGTGTCATTCCCGGTAAATACCGTTATAAAAAAAATTTAGGTGAGATGGGGATACTAATTTCTAAAAAAAGGTGCTGGTGGTACCCAACGTCTTGTTAAGGCTGTTGGCAAGTCCAAGGCCATGGAAATGGTGTTGACCGGTAGCGTCAACCTCAATGCCACCGAGGCTCTTCAATTGGGTAAGCCATACAGCAAGAAGAGGTGACAGCATTGATAACACACATATAGGTCTTGTTAGCAAGGTTGTTCCCTCTGGTGAGCTTGTGGATGAAACTGTCAAGACCGCTGAAAAGATTGCCAACATGAGCCAGCCTGCTGTCCAGATGGCCAAGGAAGCCATTAACAAGTGTAAGTCCAAATGCCTCTCTCTTCTTTTGATGGAATCTAATGATACATAAAATAGCTTTCGAGGTGCCTCTTAGCGCTGGTCTTCGTTGGGAACGTATCTTCTTCCAGGCTCTCTTTGGAACTGTAAGTCTTAATCCTAAATGAACGGGTGTGTGTAACTTATGAATCTTTGATAGGCTGACCAGAAGGAGGGTATGGCTGCTTTCGCCGAAAAGAGAAAGGCCACCTTCATCCACCAGTAAAACAAAAAAAAACGTAATAACAACAACTGGCTCATGTAAATACCAACTTCTCGGTGCCATTAGGACACCTTGAAAAATAAATGAAAAAAGGAAAAAAGGGACTCAAAAGTTCTTTTTTTTTCTTTTTTGTTACTGCAAAGATCGAATATAAATTACTGAAAACTACGAAGAAGAGGAAGGCTGCAACACTACAGAATCTCTGTTAGTCGCACCACAGATTAATGTATGGTTTTTCGTTTTACCTTGATCAATCACATGTAGTACACCGTTGTTCATCAAGATATTAGGTTGAACAACGTTTACCGTGTTATTGACTATATATTTCATAAATCATGAGGAGTTAATGCAGATTGTATAGGAGGAGGGTTTGGCTTACTTTTAATTTGATTATCATTCACGCTGATAGGTAGCGAGTTGCCTGCAGCGGTCTGGACCGTGGTTGTTCCATTTGCACCGGCCGCCTCCGTGAAGTTCGTTGTATAATAGATTCCCGGAAGGAAATGCGTTCGAACAAGGCTCTCCATGGTTTGATTATTCATGTTTTGCGTGTTGAGTTGGCTCAATGCCCTATTGATCGGGGCAAACAACGTATACTACCGAAAATTGGATGAGTAAAAAAAAAAAAGAAAGTGGGATGTCTTAATAATACGCACGTTGCTTGATTGATTCAGTTGAGCACCAAATTGAGGGAACTTTTGGATGGCATCTGCCAATTCAGAAATGTTGGACACATTATTAATCACCACGGTAGGTGCCTCAGGTGGCAGTAATACTAAAACGCTAGTGGTGAGAGGTGGAAGTCGAGCTTGGCCCATTTTGCTTACTGTCATCAATGACATGGAGGACACCGTTGGCAGCTACAATATCAACCAAGGTCAAATTGGCAGCTGTCCTTCCGTTGCCTGCTTTGAAACCGACATGGGTGGCATTACTAGGGTTCGATACATTGCTTTGAATCAGCAACGGTAAACCACCAGGGACCTTATTTGTCGACTGATTGTTAGACATTGTACTATTAACAATCGTCTGGTTCGTTAAATCATTCAACAAGAAGCTGCTGTTGACGATGTGATATTGAAGGAGATCCACCACAGTAAAGTTTCGGGCCAACAATGAACTTGGGAACGGATTAGGTGGAACTGTGCTTGTAGCATTGCCGCCACCGCCGCTACTGCTGCTGCTGCTGTTATTATTATTACTATTATTACCACCTCCGGAACGACTTTGGTTTCTCTCTTTTTTTTTCTCCAATGTTAGTCTCAAAGGATTGAAGGCAATAAATGTGATTTACTCACCCAACTCCTGGTAAAATTTGTCAGAGGGAGCAAAGACAGTGATGTTTCCAGGTTGGTTTAGAAGGTCCATTATAGGTCGATATTCATCCGAAGAGTTCAGGAATCGGATGAATTCATAAGCAGGACTCAGTTGTGTTGTGTTGAGGATCTCAAAAATAGTACTATTTGTCAATTGAGCCACAGCAACACTTGCCACAGTAGCAAGCAGTACAACAATTGTCTCGAAATGCATTGTTCTGAACAACTGACGAAAAACACGTAATTCACCTCGGTGCACACCTTTATCTTGTTTTTCATCGGGTGTTTCACTCGGTTCTTTTGACGTAACCGCAACGTTTCAAAAACGAACCCAATCGAAAAGAAATAAACCCCTGCTCTCTCTCTCTTTCTTTCTTTCACCAAGAAAAAAGAAAGAAAAAAGATATATCAGATAATTTACCAAGCTTCTCAACACAGGCCCAGCGTCACTTTGGAGGCCGGTCCCTTCAGCCAGGGATAACTTTTTAAAACTTATCATCATGTCAATTTTCTTTGTTTTTACAAGCCCGAAACATTCGTTTCTCAGTCGATCACACCAACTGATTGGCTTGTCGAATCCCGCGAAAATTGTAAAATGTCACGGTTTTCAACATCGTTGTATAAACGTTTGCACTTCTTCACTCCTCTTCTACCTTTAAAAGAAGAGGTTACATTTTTACATACAAAATGGCTTACTTTTTCTGTTTAATACAGTGGGAACATCTTTCTTTCTTCTTCTTTCATTGGTGTAAATGCATCGTGTTTATGAATTTTTTAAAACTTGAAAATTTCGACTCTATATACTGGTATGCCTTGCTCACCACCAAATTTACCACCTTTGTTATGTCTACGATGTCGGGCAAGATCATCCTTTGGTGCATCCGCTGCCTCTTGTTCTTCTTTTTGTGCTTCTTGTTGGTCTCGTAACTGCTTTCGTTTGCGTTCAAAGGAAGCAAAGATACCACGAAGTTGTTCAAGATTGGCCGTCATGGTCGCTTCCGCATGAACAAGTTGTCGCAACTGTTGAATGGTATCATGTAATGATGACTCCAGAATGACAGTGGGGAAATGAATGTCCAGCATACAGTTGGTAAAGTCGACCATCTATAAACCATGATAAGCTACCACTCATAACGAAGTTTTCCCCTTTTTTTTCCTACTTACGTTGGTGTATTTGACTACTTCACCGCACATGGCAGCGTTGGTCACAGCTGTGTTGTCAGTTGGATTAGTGAACCACTCCAATAGCGTTTCCAAAACGACGGTTAATTCGGTAAGCGAGAGCTGTTTCAATGCTTGCTGCAAAAATATATCGTTGCGAGGCGCATCAATAATCATCCTTAAATAACGCGGGAATCGCTTGACCCAGTCTTCCGAAGTCTCGCGCAGTTTGACCATTTCTTGTATAATAACGATGAGATCCATTTCTGGAATATCCTTCACAGACTCAAGGACATATGGAATCAGGGACTAATTGGCGTTAGATCTTTCACGCAAACATTCAGTAATAATAAAGAAAAGTCTTACCCAAGCATCGCGTTGCAGTAACTCCTTGATCAATCCATTTTCGATACAGCTGCTGCGCAAGTGGTCCTTTGTAATCAAATAAAGAATCACTTCTGTTGGCCAGAAAGATAAATCAGGTTTTCCATTCACAGAAGTGAAACACCGGTGGACGATGCTACTAACAAAGTGATGTGACATGTTCTACAAAGGAAATAAAATGGTTATTGTCTTTCTCTCCTGGCAACGTGTAAGTTCCTACCTTTTTCAAACTTCGCCATTGTAAAACACGATCTCGGTATGCCTTGATCTGTGCCTCGATGGTGTCTGGCTGTTCTTTGCCGTTCACTTCGTTCATCACCGTATCCGTGGACATTCCCTCAATTCTTCCTGTTGTGACGTACGTAAAGAAGAGGTCGCTGAATTGTTTTTGTGTGATTTCAGGTGCAAGCAGCAGTGACAAGTGACGGGCCTCTTTTCGTTGGGCGTCATCGATACCTTGTACCCATCCCTCATACACGTCTTCCCCTTTCTTTTTCTAATACAGGTGTTATTTCTCCACATGCGGTCGCTGCAATCATTCACATACCCGTAAGCTGTAGCAGATACCATCCATACCACTTCGTGTAAGGCCAATGTTCTCCTTATTATCCGCAGAGCGATAGTCAATACCCAAGAATTCGGCTGTGTTGGACATCTTGCCCATGGCCGCCATCAAGGACATTGGCTCGCTGTAGTAGGGACATAAAAAGACACTTGATTTGGCACTTGCCACAGACTTCCCTGTCTTGCCCTTTTTCGCTGTCTTGATATCAATTGCTGAAACGGTGACAGCGATATGTGAATTGGGAAGAACAGCAACCTTTGTATAAACCTTAGCTACCTATTCCTGCACTAACCAATCGTACTTACTTTGTAAATACATTTCTCTTTGGAGGTTTCGGATTGAATGACCTGCTGTGCTTGAAGCGTACCATACTTGACGTCCCAAATGCTGATAACGTGCTCACATCCCTTGTCTAGAGGAGTAAATCACATTAGGCACCGCCACTTTCCTTTTTATATCTTTTTTTTTTCAAACATACTTTTCTGGGCTCTGGGTGCGACCACAGCGACATAACTGTCTGCTAATGGTGCAACAGCCGCCACATTACCGAGCGTTTCGTCATGGATACCATAGCCTTTCAAGTTCATCGACAGATGTTTTTCAAGTTGACCTGCAATTTGACCCGATGTCTCACGCTTTAACTGCACACGCCAGACCGTCCATGTACCAGCGGATCCTTTTTTTTTTTCTCGGTAAGCTTACACTCTTTTCTCACGCATTTCCCCATACCTAATGTTGTCATGCGCCCATCGGTTGCATCCAAAGTAAACGCAACGGGTTTTTCCTATACACGAGTTACTTAGCCAATCCAAATGATCGAGGAAAAAAAAGCGTACGTCGAGTTGAATATCAATCTTTGCCAGAACATTGATGCTTCGGCGTTCTTCATTCACGTAGTGGAATCGAATCGAGTAAGTTCCTGATCCTTCAACATTGCTCACTGTCACTACTGTCGTCGACATGGCTGGGACCATGGAGTTAGGTACACAGCAAGGGCGAGCGTGGGAGTTGGATGTAACAAAAACAGTCGACCATACCACCTGTCCCTCGCTAGATTAAAAGAAGAAAAGGGGTCGCCGTGTGAGACAAAAACACTGGTTCTCTTTTTCTTTTTTCCTGCAAACCTTTTTGCTTTTTGCTTTGCTATCACGCGATCGAGGTCTTTGGAGACCAAATGCACAGATCCACTTTCGTTGACAAGAATAACGTGCGAGCGCATCGAAGGAGACATGTGGATCGCTTGAATACGTTCATCAAACTAACATCGGCTCAGATCCATTTGTTCGTAAAAAAAAAAAAAAACTTGTTACCTTTTTGGTAATTTTCGTTTCTTCACCTTCTTTTGCCCCTTTCCACAACCAAACTGTTTTGTTGTTGTCATTCTTCGGGATATCAGAACCCGAGGCGACAATAGCATAGGTATGCTCTATAGCGTCGACGTCGCGACCACTGGTGCAATGTATCGCAGGTCCTGCAAAGACAATGCCAGGAGGTGTTGTCCATGACTTTATGCATTTTTGGTCGTTGGTCTACAGATCCGCGTCCAAAAATAAAACGATTTAGCGTTCATTCGATGGTATTTCTATTAAACCCACATTGTAGAGTTTGACGCCTTCTCCTTGAACTGTAATGGCGACCTGGTCAGCATCTGTCGTACTTTCTGCCTCGCTGCCTGCTGTTGCTAGTACGGATGCCTCCAGTTGCGTAAGGCCGACGACAAATGATTGTTTAAAGTCGGAAGCTCCAATCGTGCTGCGGAAACTAGCAAGTTGAAAGGGTTCTTCCAAGACAAACCCGGGCATACTGTGTGGATCGATGAGCAAAGTGAATCGAGCTGTTCGTTCAACCGCAACGAAAAAAAAAGTCCCGGTCATTTTCGCTGTCACACCGGCTTGCTTGCTTTCTCTGTGCATCCCAAAGATCCGCCCCCACGAAGACACAATTACAGCTCGATTGTGGCACATCACGGATAGGAACGACACGTGTTTTTGAATTAGCTAGAAATATGCAGAAGAAAAGAGTACCCTTTTCTTTCCACTCACAGAAGAACAGCGGGCCCAAACAGTGCTTTGAGGGAAGGAATCTTTATAGACCAATCACAAACAGCGAATTAAGACCCAGAACGTCATCACTCCACGGCTCGCCAGTATGATGAAAAACAGATATCCGAGGAGCCCACTACCTTGCACAACCACACACCCACCGATACTACCATAAGTCTGATTGATTTCCGAGTCGGGAAATTTGATATGGCTCCGGGGGAAAACAGGGACGAAGAAAGCCTGCCAGCGAAGCAAATCTGATCGACCGTTAGAAAGTAAACCAAAAATGTTATCCAATTTTGCAGTATGAAGCTCCAGACAGAACACTGCAATTGTGCAGCCGCACTATGCGGCCCAATTTGCACGTGCTGTCATCCGGACGTCATGGCAAAGTCATTGATATCCTACTAGTTTCTGCATTTTCTCAACTGTTCGATTGGGAATTTAATAGCTAGAGGCGTTGAATCAATTAACAAAACATTGTTTAATTATCAGCGGCGAATACAAGCAATGAAGGATGCAGCTATCTCATCGCCGGCTATTCTCGAAAGTTGAAGGTGCTAGAAAATGCAAAGGACCAAATACTGCTCCTTCCGCAAACGGTGCTGAAACTCTAGGAGCGATCACTTGCAGACCGCACGTACGTCTCCCCAGAGCCATCCAGTATCGACTCGCACTCAAATAGAGACATTTCCAGGCCGGTGGATATGCTAAAATCCCTGAGGAAATGTCGGAGAGACGACAGAAGGTAGTGATGCGCACAAAATAAAACTTAGCAGAATTTGTTTACAATATCATGCCATGATCTACTTCTTTTTTTCTTTTTTGCAAACAACTGCAAAACAGTCTATTTATTCTTCACAGATTTTGCAGGCCTTAGTATGGATGATCAAGATACCTATTCCTGTCTGGTAATATTCGCCAGATTGACCTACCAACTTTGTCTACAGCAGGTGTCACACAGCGCAAACTGACCTTGAATGGATCCTAAGCTTTACTTTTAATAAAGTGTTCTACGTTGATGCCTGGAATGAGCATTTACTATAGTCGACAGCATGACCCTTAAAAATGCGTTCCATATGGATAGCATGATGTCATTTACGGTCCATATACTGTGTAGCCCCTATGGTCTCTACGAAATAGCAGTCTTCAGACATTTGTCTCTTAATATTATAACAGATCATGTCATGATATAAGGAAAAACACAGAAACAACGGCTGTTGTACTTCCTGTTCAAAATAATACTACTTGAAATGATAGAACATAATGACAAACTCTGAGATTTATTTATTTCTTTGGAAGTGAAGCCAGCAGAGACACGTATTAGAGGTTAACGACTGTAACAGTTCCTGGGCCCAAGGCTCCGTTTGAAGTCTTGTTGAAGCCCTTGTCTTGGCAAACGTAATTGTCGTCGCTTCTCACTAGCTTGAAATCGTTTTTGCCGACACCCCAAGGACAATCCCAATGATACTGAGCAATCTCTTCCTCCGGTCCGTAAATCGAAAACAGCCATTCTGTGCCAGCGGTAGCGCTTGATTGGCCGCAACTACCGAAAGAGAACTCTTTGCCTGCCTCAATCACTTGACCCTCTGGAGGAGGAACCTCCACCTTAAAGTCATCAGGTAACTGGAAGAATCGTCCCCATCTCTTTTCAAAGTTCTTGAGTGTCATTGGTTCGTCTGTTTTGTTGCGGACGGTAACCTTGACCCACTGGCTGGTTGTTTTTTCTTCAGTTTCTGCCATCTTGATACTGGTAGTGATAATGATGTGATGGACGAAAATTGAGAGGTTATTTATACTAAAACCCTGGTTCTTCTTTTAGCGGACATAAAAGAAATGCCGTAGGGGTGGAGAAACCACGGAAAGCAAATGGAGAATAGACTTTAGTTTAGAAAAAAAATACTCATGCAACTTTAACATTGATTTGCGTAAATCGGACCAACTACCCTGAAAAGGAAATGTCGGCAAAGGAAGTGTGATGGTAGGTTAGGACCCGGTCGAACTGAAGTCAAGTCATCTACAACGAAGAAGCCGTAGGCGATATATGAAAATCGTATGAACCTCGAAATGACAGCAGTCCCTGCTCACTCCTCCTCCAATGACGCTCATTGCGCGTAAGTTTAATGAAAATGTATCTATGGTGCTGTTACAACCATATCACCACAAACTTAATCTCTTTGTCGTACAATACAAAACCAGGGCCTAGATTTCCGCGGTATTGAACGCCGGCCCTAGTACACCTATGCTAAATTGTACGTCTGGACATTTAGGTATTCTAATAAGTGGATGCTGACGTTCATACTGGAACCACAGTATGAATACGTCTTTCGATAGCTGGTTTTGTCGAACCCCTTTAATTATGGAAATCGTTGAAATCAAATCGGTTCCGTGTTACCACGAAAGTTCTTCAAAAATGGAAGTAGGAACATCTCGATATCGTTTTACAGCACAAACTATGTGATTCAACACCGAGAGTATCACCGCAATTTAAGAACAATTCAGACATTTTCATTTCTTGTGCCATAAGCGAAAATATGAACGCCAGCTTCCAGCTAACGTTTTTAGTGACCCCTTCTAGAACTGATGTCTAACTTTTCTTTTTCAGTCCTTCATCCAGCGGAAATTTTACATGATGTATCATAAACAGCTGTTTCTGGGTTTATCCCTCAACTGTTGGTCGATATTCGAGATTGGTTTTTATCACATGCGTTGGAGCAACATAACTTTAATTCCTCGGGAGTGCACGGTCAAAAAGGCAATTTACCTTTCGGGGATCCGAATGATAGCGCAAGGTAGAAGAAACATGTCATTTGAGAATAGGATCACCAGCAGTGCTTGCGTAACAGTGTTTCTCTACCTCGAACGAGAATACGTCCGTGCCCGCGAAGATCACGGACCAGCACTGCACTACAACTAAAGGACCAAACTGATGTAAAGCGTTCTTCACAAATGTTTACATAGAGAGCAAGCTATAACTTTGCGGGATACGTCTCGCGCAAAGAGATTGTCTGGGGCATAATAGTGTAATCACCGTAACGATATATGGAGCACATCTTGAAAAGCCAGCCAAGAATACTCTACCTTCCCTATTCTCAAATCCAATCACTGAAATGCACGTGTATCCTCGCAGTGTTCAACTGTCATACTTTGTATATGCTTCATGATTGTCGAACTGGAACGAATCAGATGGTTATCATGAGATCTATGGTTGAAAAAAGGTGAAATAACGATCTGCCATATTCGACCTCTTAGCGACTTTTGTATAACTCATGCTTTACGTCTTGGACACAAGGCTAACACGCAACTTCTCGGAGATCTTTGGCCAAATTGTGTTTTACACCTTGCAGTCGGGTCTACTTGTGTGATTCCCATGCGATTTCTGGGTAACTTATGCTCTATATTTTGGAGCCGAGGCTACGCACTATGGATTAAATTGTGGATTTTATTGTAAGCTGATGAGCGCTTCGCCATCTGGCATGTCCGCTCTAAGCTGTCCCAAGAAAGAAAAGTACGAAAAAACCCTTAGCACGCTTAAACGAAAAAGGTAGAAGGCTAATGGAAAGGGGAAAGCGAAAAATTTGCATTGAATAAAGAGAAGAACGAAAAACTAAAGAAAGTGGGAGACGAGGGAGAAAGGAGAGAGAGGCTAGACAAAAAAAAAAAAAAGGCTCGATATGTCTGAGAACAGCGGGTGTGCAAAAGAGGTAGTTGGCAGTGGATTCCGTTGTTGTCGTGGAGGAGCAGTTAATTAGAGGAGGAAGGGACTGTCACGGTTAGGATCCAGGCGGAAACCACCTTCGGTGTGGCAAAGTTCATCTAGCTGTCGCAGCAGTCCGGTCAGTGTGAGCTATGTACGGTGCCAATGTTGTATCTGTGTCTCGGTGCGCGGAGAGCATGTTGGCAGTGTGTTGAGGGTACAGGAAACCGGGCCCAAAATGACAAGCGGCACGTCCGAAAGACGGCGGGTCTGGAGGCAATAGAGAGAAGGAAGACGGCCGAATTGATTGTGTGTGGGGCAATTAAGGCATAGCGAGGTTTTGTGCGATAGCTGCGATAATTTGTCTACTATGGTATAAATACTTTAGGAAAAGATAGCGGACGGTCAGAGGGAAAAGCAAAGTTTTTTTTTTTTCGCTAGATAAGAACGGTATAATCATGCTGCTGCTTCTTTTATTTTTATGCTGCTTTCTTCTTTTCACGTTTATTGTTTTTCATAGGCATCCTGCTGCAAGGGCGTAGGAGTGCCTTTGGCGCACTGCTTTTGAGGGACTGTTGTGACACAAAATGGTAGAGCAAAGAAGGAATGTCTGTGTAACTATATATTCTATGCAGCCCGTCCCCATGTTTTTCTCTCTTTCTTCTTTAGCTACTGCAATGCGCTCAAGACGCTGTCTACTGTTACTGGTCGCGAGTGCCTTGTTTCTTTCTTCTGTAACTGCCATTGAAATCACCTCTGTACCTACTGCCCGTCCGGTACCTACGGCTACTGGAGGCATCGCTTGTCCAGCGGTAGTATGTGAGAAAGCATCTTCCAATATGACATGCCCCCCTCTATGTGAGAAAGCTTGCCACTTTTCTCCAGACCCTTGCTGCCCTCTCCGAATGGTCCCGGTTTGCAATAAAGAGCCAACTACAACCATAACGACATGGCCACATACGGCAATCACGCCTACCATCCCTGTGGACGACGACTCATCGCCTACAGTTAACGTCATTTTGAATGCAGCAAGCACAATCCATCCTACGCTATATTACACCCTTACTACAGCACTTGTGTTCCTTTTGCATAAACCGTCCTTCTCTGTGAATTAGCTCGACTTGTCTTTTATGCTTGTAACGTCTTGTAATCCCACTTTAGAGAGAAAGCAGTAGAAATGTAAAACTTCTATGCAGTCATCACGATGGAAGTTATGCATAAGCCAAATAAATTGTCTCATCGTCCTTTTTCTTAACAAATAGAAATCGAGGGAAAGGTTGAGAATTGAAACGTTTCGGTTCCCTCGCAATTTAAAAACAAGCTGCACAATTGATATATGACGGCCAATATGGAGCGATCCTATGATTGAGTATAAGATCATGCACTTCTTCGGCGGATTGTGGCTTCCGCGTTACACGACGCGCAAACCTTCAAACGCCTATAGATAGCATGCATATGTCTCTGCATGTAGTGCTATAAGTAAGTAGTTTCTTTGAATACACGTTCTTGAATTAAAAACTACTACGCGACGAAAAAGCGTGCGCCGCTGCTAGGAAGCTTCCCCCGATTTTTCATGCTCAGGCAGGTCACCTGTGACTAGCATGCTTTCTTTATCATCAGCTTTCCATCTCCTACGTAACTTCTAAAAATTCCTTGTTCACTACAAATGGAGTCAGCACATACAGTTTACTGCTATTCATAGGGATGTACGAGTAAGGTAAACGTTCATGTCATATAGAACGTTTTCGGGACATAACTCACGCAAAATCAATAAGCATCTGCCAACTGCATTCAACGTTTATCAAGCCTATGGATCATCCCATAGTCTGAATGTTGTATGGTAATAAATAAGAAGATAGTTATCAGAAGCATTGCCCTCTATAAGAAACCCCGTTAATTAACGATCATTGTATAAGGAAAGCAAAAGACCAATCGTTCTATTCTTCAAACGTGCTTACACAACTCTTGACTGGTAAGCGAGGCCTTCATCTGAATTATGCTTTCTCACAGAAAGATAGAGCATTTACCTCGGGAGACCTCACGAAAGAGGATGAGTGTTACCCTATGCTCTCAAGCTTATCCAGAATACAGTTCGACAATGCATGACGCCATTTAACGACAGTTATAGTAATATCTATTTTTGAGAGACCACTTCGCGTAATCCTTATTAAAAAAAGCATACTGTATTTTGAATCAGTCTTCATATCAGATAAACATCACGTTCAAGTCGAATAAGCTTTGCGTGGGGAAGTGATGCGCCTTTGCGATGAGCAATAGCTCGTTTTGCGTTAATATAACGAATAGTTCGCGCCTGCATAATCAGCGTCTTGCATTGGAGTAACTCAATGTATCAGTGTGATGGTTTTTCGGTATCCTATAAGAAGTAGTAAAAATGTCTCAAGATCATAACAGGTTCCACCCAGAACAATCCGTATTTAAGGGCATGCATGAATTTCTTTGCCTCTGTCTTTTCCAAAAAGCATCACCAGAAATGATGTCAATTCTGCATTATATATACAGGATCATTCATGTCTTTCTATTTATCATTTACTCTGCATGATCTCTGTCAGCGAATGCTGTCACCGATGAGCGCACATTTAATTCCTTCCTTAGCGCAAACCTGGCTCTTCATCAACGCATAATTTATTTAGAGCCGTGTAAAAAAAAAAAAGGAATCATTCAATGACCATACCTCGAGCTAGCCGGAAGGAAAAAAGTGGTCCAACTGATTCATGCACAACAGAATAGCTACATTTCAGCAATTGGTGGCATCGAACGAGAGGATTTCATCTTCACAGGGCCATATTCAGATCAGACAATGGACGAACACGCCGAGTCGTCCCAAGCAGAATAGATTAGCCCTCGAGTTTCAGTCGCGCACATTCCTGCCGTACGTCTTCGGTCCTCAAACGAACCAAGGAAGCGCATGAAGACAGAGTCATTCGATGTCCACGGAGAATGCGTAAGGGCCCTGGAGACGTGATGTGATGAAAAGCTATCAAATACAGCCAAAAACGTACTATCCCCAAAGAACGGAAATACCTTGATCAAGGAGGAGGTGCGAGCAGCGACGATAGCCACCGGCGAGGGATTGTAGAGGAATACTTCGATCGCCAGTATGATCTTGAGAAAGCGTCGCAGGAAGCACATCTGAAAAATGCGAAGAAAAAAGCCAAAGGGAAGCAAAACGAATTAGAAAAAAGGAAAAATACGTACATGTACGATATCGTTTGAAATGCTCATACGACATGACATACCAGTAGCTGTTTTGTTGGACGGTACATATACTAAGGCTCGTATCGTGACCGATATCATATTCGAACTATCTTTGTATTGTACGTACAGCTACTGTGCAAATTGCTACCAGAAGGCTATGGCTAGCAACCTTCGCCAACGTGGAACGCAGGAGGAATATCGACATTCAATTTTCGGGAAACTTTGGCCAAAAATTTGAAACAACTGGCTTGTTCGAGACGGCCATTCAATAGAAATTTGGGCCCTTCCATCAAACGGTCAACCGTACATCGCGTAGATCGATCAACCTCTCCCTTAGCAGCCGTAGCCAATTTCCCGGCTTGAAGATCAATAAAATCTAGGTTAGTTTCGGTGGGTGTGCCTTTCAATACGGATCATTTCAGGTCTGTTGGGAGCCATACCTCGCACAGCCGCGCGCATGAATTTCCTTTTCCTTGTTCTTTTGCTCTGTGTTCTCCAAAAAGAATCCCCGGTAATGATGTCAATTCTGCGTCACATATGCAGGATTATTCATGCCTTTCTATCTATCGTTTAGTCTACATGACCTCTGTCCCGAACCGTCCTGGCTGTGATGTAGCCTTTGTTCAACACCACGTAAGCAAGTACTATCGCACGATGTGTCCTCCAACTTGCACAACAGAACCTCGCCGGACATTTGCATCGCTTCAAGTCCTCTGCTCGGCGTATCCGCCTACCACTGGCCATCGTAGCCAGAATAACCTCACGCCGGCCACACGCGAGCATGGCCCAGTTCTTCAAGCCATGATCATGTTTAGGTAAATAAAAAAGACATCAAAACATCTTCAATTTGCTAACCATGAATGATTTTTTTTGCGTCTATCGTGGGACCAAGTCGACGTAACTAAATTACGATTCTCGTCGTGAAGTCATTAACTAATACCCCGCATATTTAATTCCTTCTTTAGCATAAACCTGGCTCTTCATGGATGCATCATTTATTTAGAGTAGCATAAAAAGGTGTTCAATAAATAGTAACTCATAGCACAAGAAGAAGAAAAAAAAGAGCGGTGCCTGGCTTCACTTTTTGGCTGTCCGAAGGGAATTCGGACCGAAAATCAAAAAAGTCACCTTACACACCTGGACCTTTGCAACGATTACGCATCCATGCGCCCAATCACCAAGACTAAACCCTGGTCGATGCCACACATCGCTCTTCATCGGTCCATGGCGATGTACCTGATCTTTCTCTTTGTCTTGGTGTCGGCTTGCGTAGCTACCAGACCCTCCATTAATGAAAAACGACGTTTGGAACTCAGGTAGGTTGTCCATCCTGAAAGTCACCCAACATGCTGATTACTTTATTGCTACAAAAAGAGACTTAACAAAGGTGTGTTTTTTTTCCAATAGTATATAGGAGATCTAGGCATTAATAAGGATCATTTCAGGAAATGTTTTTCCACGGATGGAGTAACTACCTAAAGTATGCTTATCCCGAAGACGAGGTACCTAATTCAGTTGCACAAAAGACTTGGTAATGCTGACGTCGCATGATTTTAGCTTAATCCAATAAAATGCAATGGCCGTGGAAGCGATAAAGAAGATCGGTAAGATGACATAGGATGGATTTATGGGAAAATGAACCACGTGATATGTAGCGATAACATCAATGTCAATGACGTTTTGGGAGATTATTCCTTAACACTTGTCGACACATTGGATACACTTGCGGTATGTATATATATCATCTGACGATTGATGCATCTAATTGGGGATGGTTAGATAATTGGAACACAGGCTCAGTTTGAGGATGCCGTCCATCGAGTGCTGAAGCAAGTTTCCTTTGATCAGGATAATAAAGTACAAGTATTTGAATTGAATATCCGTGCTCTAGGTGGATTGGTAAGTACTTAAGTTCTCAGACGTCTGTTCATGGTTTGATGTAGCTCTCCGCTCACATCCTTGCTTCGGACCCGTCGTTTGGGCATGCTATCAAAGGATATGATGGCGGTCTCTTGCGTTTAGCAGAAGACCTGGCAAAACGGCTACTACCCGCCTTTAAACGGTCCAAAACCGGTATACCTTATCCCAGAGTACGTTATAAACACACAGCCTCTTCTGCCGATTTTCTCATGAAGACCATAGGTAAACCTTCGTCACGGTGTCCCACGTACGGAGACGGTAGAGACATGTACGGCGGGTGCAGGTAGTCTCGTACTGGAGTTTGGTGTCCTCAGCAGACTCACTGGCAACCCACAGTACGAGGTAAAGTAAAAAGAAAAAAGAAAAAAAGATAACTTGTTCTTGTACTGAGAAGGGAGAGGATAGATGGTTGCAAAGCAGGCATTGAAGGCTATTTGGGAGCGTCGATCTGACATTGGCTTGTTTGGAAATGTGATCAATATACAAACAGGTCAATGGATCCATACAGCGTCTTCTACTGGTGCTGGCATTGATTCCTTCTTTGAATACCTTCTAAAGGCCTATGTCTTATTTGGAGAGGACGATTATTTGCAGATGTTCGAGGAGACATATGATAGTCTTATGCGATACATTCGTGATGGGTCAGGATACATCTATCGAAATGTTCATATGAGTTCCGGAAGTCTTATGTCAACCTGGATTGACAGCCTCAGCTCTTTCCTTCCAGGTCTACAGGTGCTCCATGGTGATATTGACGCCGCCATCAAAGGCCATCTCGTCTTTTACAATATATGGCGCAGGTACCATGCGCTCCCCGAACGATTTGACTTTTATCATAAATCGGTGGATATTGGCTTCTATCCTTTACGACCTGAATTTGTAGAATCGACCTACCACCTGTACCAAGCGACAAAAGATCCCTTCTATCTACAAGTGGGAGAAATGATTGTCGAAGATCTAAACAACCGAACACGACTACCTTGTGGTTTTGCTACCGTCGGCGATGTACGAAGCGGACGACTGGAAGACCGCATGGAAAGTTTCTTACTGAGTGAGACACTAAAATACCTTTATCTATTGTTCGACGTCGGTATGTACAAAGCGCAGACGTTCCAAAGCATATACAGGGAGAGCTGATCCTTCTCTTGTGCGCAGATCATCCTATCAACCACCTGGATTCGAATTTCGTTTTTACGACGGGTAACCAGGATCTCACCATGAACCGATGTAGCTAACCATGCACAGAGGGCCATATTCTTCCGTTAGCAAACAAATACCTTGCTAGCCATGCAAAGGCAAAAACGCAAGGCCACACTTGTAGAGCACATTCGTTGGTACAAAACCGGCTATTCTCATCTCGTTCGGAACAAAAACGTTATATCACACGTCCTCAAACGTTAGATATGACCTCCATACCCTACCGGCATGACGCAGATTATGCGGCAGAACTTGTTGGATGGACCGAAAACACATCTCCCGAAGTTTACGCTCATGGCTTTTGTATTTCACCAGACACAAGTGGTCGTTTGTTTGAGCTTACGTTTGGCCATGTGGGAAGAACAAGTGAACGTAACAAGTCGCCACGACTGATAGAGTTAATTGGCGGATTTTTGATCAAATCTCTTTCGGGACTGAAACTGGAACTGAGCAAACAACCCAGAGGCTACTATGTCGTAGGAGGTTAGTAAACTTGTACTAGAATCTTTTTTCTTTTCTTCTTCTTTGCCTTTCTGACAAACAAAGGGTGACCCAAGGACAACACGCCTAGTCCTTCCCACTTTGAGTTACTGTACATATACTCTATATCCTTTCTTTTCTTTTCTTTTCTTTTTTTACACTTCTAGACACGAAATAGGCGATATACTCATTGAAATTTTCTTTCCCCCCTTTGCATGTTCGTTTTGTGCAAAATATACAATGTGTTGAATCTTTGCAGTACAACCTAGTACAAGGTAAAAGAAAGAAAAAGAAAAAAAAATTCACAAATCTGGATGTTGAGGATGTCCATTAACCAGTTTTTTGCTTTGTAGATTGCAGCAAGGAGATGTGCTAATGATAACCATGGAGGCAATTAGGCCTTATTTACAGGAGAATATGCTCGAATTGGAGATGGTTGATGTGTCGGGACATCACAATGTCTACATTGCAGATAATAGTAACGTTGAGATCCGACTTCATGGAGCCCATCTATCAAGAATGTATCTGGGCACGGGCTCACAGTTTGGTGTTCCAGTCCTGTCCCTGAAAAATCTAAAACCGGTTGTTTTCCTTCGCGATCATCGTCTATACGGGTGTCACCCGTATAGACCTGAAGATCAGCCATATATCCAAGGCAAAGTGCTCATCGTTAGTCGAGGTGAATGCAGCTTTTATCGAAAGGCAGTTTGGGCGCAGGAAGCTGGTGCACGAGCCGTCATCTTTGTAAATAATCAAGACGATGCTTCTTCCTTCCAGGCATTAGCTTCGATTGAACCAGACATGCCGAACGCTGAAGTAATGATACCTACGATGACCGTAACCAAGGAAAGCGGCATAGATCTGATCACGCATCTGGAAAACGACGTAACAATGGATATCGTCAAAATCACCAATCCAGACGATCAACACGCCAGAGTGACTCTCAAAGTACAGGGCGTTCCATTACAAAATGTGGTCATCCTGAGATCTTTATGATCAACCAACCTCTTCCATTTTTATTATTGCATTTCCTTGTCTCTTTTCTTTTTTTTTTCCCTCTCTTGTATTAAAGGTTGCACAAAGATCGTACCCTTTCTTCACTGCAGAATCGGATACATATGAGTCAGTATCAAATGTTAATGAATGGCTTTCTGATGTTGACGTTACACAACATGTTTTATGCACGCGTTGCTTTCAATCCAGGTGGCTCTTGACAAGCACTATTTAACGTTCGATGCGTTCTTGGAAACGTAGCTGCGTTCATGAAATGATCGCATCATCTGTTAGTTTTCTCGGAACTTTGCGAAAATCTAAGTACGAAGAAAGAAAAGGTCATGTTGTGGCAAAACTGCTGTCTGGAACATGGTATGCTCTTTTTATGCCGTGGTTTACTGCTTGCAGGAAATTCCTTTCCCAACGGATACAATTTTCGGTGGCGTGAGTGGTTCAGTACCAAACATTGGCAATCCGAAATGCCGGTACCTTGTCACAATGTTCCGAAAGCTAGCGTTGTACAAAAATGATGGATCACATTCTGCAAGATATCAATGTTACGCCAAAAAAAAAAGACAAAGCATAATTGATATAGGCCCTTCCCCGGGGCCTTGAGATTCTCTCCCCCTCACTGTATACTATGAGATTCCCTGTGGATGTAAACTGTTGAAGCATTCCTGTCGGAGCTGGCAGACGTTGTGTAAGATGGGCAGATTCTTTTTAGGTTTCGCTGGAAACATTCGTCGTGTAGCATAGACATCTTTGTACTTCCAATTCAACTTTTTCCCTCTTATAGCTCAGCGGACAGCGTGGCCGAGTGTCCATTTCTATGATTACACGAGCAAAAAGCTGAGATTACGGTGTTTTTTCACTTACATGACGTCAAAAAAAGCATGTGATTGTGGTAAGTCAAGCCATTCTTTTCCACTCTTTTTTTTTAACCTTTTTTTTTTATTTTTTTTACAAAGCAGCTTCCATCGTCCAAGACGTCTCCTCTTTACTTTCTTTCCTTTTTCTTTCTTTTCTTGTGATTTCGTAGTACAGTGTAAAGAGACCATGGAGTACGTCGGGAAGTTGAGCAATCTCTTGACGTCTGTACAGAGTTTCTACAACGAGATCAATCCTGCAACACTTTCGGGAGCCATTGACATTGTCGTTGTCGAACAACGAGATGGCAATCTCGCATGCTCTCCCTTCCATGTGCGATTCGGGAAATTGTCGTTACTTATGCCACAGGAGAAAAAGGTTAGGTTGAAAGGAAGGAGCCGCTTTTTTTTTCTTTTTTTGGCTATCCATGACAAGTTATAATTTGTTCACAATCAAATCGACCCGAGTTGTTTTTGTATTCTTCGCATTGACATTTTATTTTTCTCGTTTGCTAGGTCGAAATCAAGGTGAATGGTGAACTTGTTCCGTACCTGATGAAAGTGGGTGAGGCAGGTGAAGCTTTTTTTGTATTTGAAACCGAGCATGAGGTTCCCGAGGAGTTTCAGACATCGCCCTTGATGGTGGCCGTACCGGAAAATAAAAGCAACGAAGTAATTATTTAGATGGGATGAAAAAAAAATGTGTAATATTAAACGAACTTGCGTTGTAGGAGCCTCCCTATTTGGATATTGGCGAGTCAAAGGAACATCGGCAAGGTAGGCGATTTATTATTATTATTACTATTATCGCAATGGCTAGGGCTTAATCATGTTTGAGAAGGTCAGGAAAAGGATGTCCTATCCAATCCTGAAAAAGATACCTTTGACGACGAAACGGAAGACAACCAAAACTATGCCAAGAATAAGCTCCATCTCCCAGCGGAACTACAATCACCAAAGATGATTATCGAAGAACAAATGGATAAAGTGGTGACCAAGATTGACTCTTACCAAAAAGAGAATGAATCTAGCAATACAAACGGCGTACAGGACACTGTGGATAAGCTAGCAAAAGCAACTGAAGCAGTAGCATTAGACAATGAGCCACCCATTCCGGCACCTAAAAATGATGTTTATCCAATGGAAGATGGATCTGCACTACTGGAGCGCGTGATACCCGAAGCAATCACAACCACAACCATTGCAAAGGAAACATTTATTGTGCGACCGGCCAATGGCGATATCCACAGCATTTGGATGGATGTAACACATACCTCACTGCATGACAGAGAAGATGGTGAAAAAGAAAGCGAAATCAAAACATCACACGAAACACCTTATGGAGGCGGAGAACATGAGTCTATCGTGCTTGATATGGCTGGTTATAAAACAGAAGAAGATAACAAATGGAAGAGCAATGAGCATACCATAGTGTGTACGGAAGAGGAGGAGAATAAACAAGTGGAATCGCCGCAGGCCATCGACGACGAGAAGAAAACCCAGCCTGAGAAAGAGGAAGAAACAGCCACGGAGAAGACGGAGGATGTGAAAAGTCCAGAGAATGGCGAAAAGAAGAGTGAGCAGCGAAGTTCATGGGGATGGGGTCTGGCACGAAGAAGAATGACCAATGAATCGCAAGAATCTTCTTCGGATAAGGAGACGGATGAGACAAATGGATCAGATCCTACTCAGAAGAAGCGACGAAAGGCACGGATTGATCGGGATGGTAAAGTGCAACTGCAAGCGGGTGAGACTTACCGTATCGAGATGAGTCTCTGCGGATTTTCTGCTTTTGGCTCGGATGAACAAGAGAACGGCAAAGTGTTTGAAAGTCACCAAATCACATACGACAATTTTATGCATAACCCCAATATTTTGAATGACCGAAGACTTGTCTTCCGGTATGAGCGTCGTTACTACGCTGCAGAACGTACCGGCCCGCTGTTTACATCCTTACTTTTGTTCCGCAAGCCATTGGAAGAAGCAAATCGGCCGACGATGATGGATGAAAACGAGGCGTCGACAGAGATTTCCGATAGCCGAGAATCTTATTTATTCGGTCGAGGTTGGCGACAATGGTTAAGTCATTCCTCCGTCGCAGCCCCTACTACTGTCGCAGCACAAGAAGAAGAGAAGATGGCGATGCATGAACAAAAGGAACAACATACAACAACAGAGGAACATGCGACAAATGAAACCACCACATTTACCACGACGACTATGACAACATCTGTCGGCTGGTCCGCAGAACATTCGCATGGTGAGGATGACGTACTGTTTCCTCTTCATCGAAAGAACTATGCCAAGACGTTGCGTCTGACGTCGGATCAACTAAAGAGTCTTAACTTGAAGAAAGGTGTCAACACCATCTCTTTTTCTGTCACATCTGCGTACCAGGGAACTGCGACATGTGCCGCAAAAGTGTTTTACTGGGATTACAATATGCAGGTGGTAATTTCTGATATTGACGGGACGATTACCAAATCCGATACACTTGGCCACGTTTTCACGATGATTGGCAAGGATTGGACACATAATGGCGTAGCAAAGCTATACACTGACATTCACAACAATGGCTATCAATTTTTGTATTTGACAAGTCGTGCCATCGGTCAGGCAGATTATACGCGTGATTACCTGAAGAAGGTAGAGCAAAACAACTATCAATTACCAGATGGACCCGTTATCATGTCACCTGATCGGCTGTTCACATCGTTTCATCGTGAAGTAATCATGCGTAAACCTGAGGTGTTCAAAATGGCCTGTTTGCGTGATATCCAGCGTCTGTTTGACGGCCTTGACCCATTCTATGCCGGATTTGGTAATCGCATAACGGATGCCGTATCCTACCGCAGTGTCAACGTGCCGGCGTCTCGCATTTTTACCATTGACCCCAACAGCGAGGTGAAGCTGGAGTTGCTGATGGGCTTCAAGTCATCCTACATTGACCTGAACGATCTTGTGGACCAGATATTCCCGCCCATCAACAAGTCAATTGATGAAGAATTCAATGATTGGAACTACTGGAAAGCACCGTTACCCTCTGTGGAGATTCCAGAACTGGAAATTGTATCAGCACCTACGTCGCCTAAACCAAAACCTATTGTACCGGATCCATCTGCATTGCCGAGTGAATCCGTTGCTGGCTCCACCACCGATCGGCCTCAGCGGAGTCTTTTCCGAAGCTTCACATCAAGGACAAGCACAGGAGGAGAAACAGGCAAGAAACCACCACCTGCAAAAGTAATTGTTTCAGCAGCAAGCACGCCAACATTACTTGGAGAAAATAATAATAATAAAACGGACAAGTCATCCGAGGAAACAAGTCCATTGCAGTCTCCTGCTGATCAACCGGAAACAGTACTCACAGAAGAGACAGCAGCCTCATCAAGTATCATGAACAAAATGATTACCGGCAGTTTTGGAGGTGTACGTAGTACATTATCACGTACCTTCTCTCGTGAGCCGACAAAAGATGTGACAGAAGAAGTTGTTACGGCTGAAGATGAAGAATTTGATGCTACGTTGGATGAAATTGATGAGGAACTTGATATGGACAGTATACCATTCATCTAGAAACTTCCCCTTTTTCTATATAATTTTCTTTCTTTCTCTTCTTCTTTTTCTCTCATCGCACACAATCATTTGTAACATTTACATTACTTCTTAATTAAATCGTTTTCCATGTACAAAAAAGGGCGTGGGATACCGAAAAAACGCTCTTTAGCTGTCTTGTTGGGTCAGGTGGACAAGAAGCTTATCACTTCTACCCCAATTTTTGCCGTATCCGTAACACGCTAGCTGTAGGTCATCTGCGATTGGTCCATTTCTCCAACCTTTTTCTCACATTTCCCATGCTTTCTATGCATGCGATTGATAATATTTTTTTAAAAAAAAAAAGACGAAGAAAAAATTCAATCAGAAAAAGAACACGTAAGCACACAGATCGGAAGAACAAGAAATAAGTTTATCACAAAATCACACTATGTACACATTGGTTGTTTTTCTTTATTATTCATCAAATACAGTATTGAAGGAGGGACTAAATGAATCTGTGGTAGATTCATCCGGACCGTGATCGGAAAGAGACCGGTGTGTTTGATCGTGTACGTGGTATTGGTCTAGAACACTTTGGTTTTCATTGTTATACAACGCATGAATTGCTGCGTGGTCATCTTGCGGCTCTGAATTTGACTTGACGGAGGCTTCGACTTGAGATGTGGATGGAACCATGGTATAAGAGCGGATGATTAACCCACGAACAGAGGGTTGATAATGAACTAGACGGCGTGACAGACGAACAAGTGACATGATAAGATGGAATAGAAAAATGTGGAATGGAAGAAGAAAGAGAAGGAATGAAACTGAAAGCTTGTCATTGCTTTTTTATAGTGCATATGTATGCGTGTGTACGTGGGTGAGTGAGTGAGTGAGTGAGTTGAGTGAGTGAGCGAGTTAAGAGCGTGTGTGTTATGCGTGTATATGTTTAGGCTTAACACAGATGATTTAGATCACTCATGTGAGAGTTCCCTCCCTTTCTGCCTTCAACCCCCCCAAATGTCGCAATTCCGCCTGGTAGAAAAAAAAAAATCATGGCCAGTCCTGGAGGTTGACACTTTATCGCGGGCGAGACATTGGACAACAAATAAGAAACTTGGTTCCAGTCGAGTCCTTTGAAAACATTGGTTTTCGGAGGTAAGCACAATCTCGGATTATGTTGCACATAGACCTTATAGCGTCTGCCAAACCAACTTGATTGTCTCGGCCGAGAATTGTGTAACCGCACTTGGCCGATTAGCAGATTGGGTTGGAGCATATTTTTTTTGCTGTTTGATTGGACCTGTCTTGAAGGATCGGTATTTACTTACTCTAGATTAACTTTTCCCCCCCATCAGGCATAGATACTGTACTCTCAGATCCTTTGTATTCTCAGAAAGAGAACAGATTGGTTGTTACCAGTTCGTGTTTGACGACATGCTAATAATGATGTCGGCAAAGTTTACCTTACAACCGGTTCATTCTTTTCCTACACTAACCCCTATATATCTCTACGACGCGGATTACTTTGTAAAGTAGGGTGGATGAGCTGTCAGATTAGAAAAAGATATGTCTGTCGTTTGTTTCTAATAATCGTGATCACATCATAGGTACTGACTACCGGTAACGATTTATTTGGTACTGTTTTCTTGAATTCAGCAGAAAGATATGTTATATATTACGTAGACATTTCTATAGGACGCGATTGGTAGCTTAGAGTAAAGACGGAATCATCGCCAGTCCCTGTTCGTTGTTTTATAGGGTGTAAAAGCACATAGGTGCAACTCCTCCTTGAGCACCGCAATCCTCCATTTGTTCAGACGTCCAAATCATTTTATTGCTCGTTCTTTTGCGCTTGTTTCCAATTCAGATAGGCTAGCGAATGGACAGGTCGGGGTAAGGGTGTTACATTGACCGGTGGGCCTGCAAACCAAAGCAATGGCTCTTCTGGATGTCTTTTGTAGGCCGATGCTTTTATTATTGATATTTTCAGATTATTCTCCTTGTTAAGCTTCCTTTTGATTTTGCATGGCACCATTCGTCAGTCTTTACCTGTAGTTGCTGGAATTTTCTCTGATCGTCCTGCCAGATCGGGTATAATGGAGAATTGTTGTTGATTCTGTTGCTGACGCTGGTAATTTGGAGCCAAAGGCATGGCTGTTGTTGGGTACTGGGAAAATGATCCTGTCGATGATTGATTCATGCTGAAACCGATGAGTGAAATAATATTTGGTTCTTGGGGGGATTGGGAATTTGTTATAAAAGCTTGGGCCGGACAGCTTGTCCCGGACAAACCGATTCAACTTTTCAAGTGGGGCTTTCCTTCGGACAGCCATTCGGACAGCCATTCATCGTCCTCTTGGACAGCCAATTAGCGGACATAGCTAAGCTGTAGGATGAGTTTCCTAGCATACACGCGAAAATTAAATGTATACACCATTTGGTCGATCAGTGATAATGGAATTCTTTGGCAGATACTCTTATCGTATTATGTTACTGCTGTATGGTACCAGCCCCAACAATTCTTTTAGGGACAATAAAATGATGGAAATCTTTCTTGTCTTCTTTTCTTCTCTCCCAAAATGTTTCTCCAGAGGTAAGTGTCATTTTTTGTAAGAACCGTACAAGTAATGTATTGTTTATCATCAACACGTGCAGAAGCACAACGAAGAGCGGATGCTTTATTGTTACCGTGAATATCCGGTTTTACAAAGATAAGCATTTATCCCATACAGAATCTTCTGATAACATCTTTCATAGTCATATAACACTTGTGCACAAACAGGGCTATGAAAAGATCATACCAAGGCGAATCAAGACATGCTTTTCACTTCTCTTTTCTTTGCAGCTACATATGTTGCGAACATTGTCTGATAAGTACTTTCTTATTTATGATCGTACAGCCAGTTATTTCATCGTATTTTTTTTAGATATGGATCCGGACTGCAGGATGGCAATGAAAGATTTCAGAAAGCTACACTCAGTTGATAAAATCGTTACTGATTTTGATTGGTTGAAATCGGCTTGGATTCTGGAAAAGCCATATATTGGCTTGTTGCCTGCCTTCCTGTAGTCCATGTGCATGAAAGTGCACGTATCGCCGTAGATAATACGGTTTGATACTTAAGGTGAGCTAATCCCTATAGTCTCACTAATTTTCTAATCATTTTATTAGGTTCGTTATTAATCATTCATACTTCACAAGTCATTCATCTATCAGAAAAGTCATCCCAGTCAATTCTATACTGAATACCATTTTTAATACCATGCGTCACTGGTTAAGGGTAGGATTTTCAAGCTTTATATATTATTAGCTGACTTCAAAACAGTGCACCATAGGTCACCGTAGTCACGCGGTCAAAAGAAGGCTGATGATGGACGGCTTTGGCTGTCCGAAGGCAAATCCTTTCAAGTGATCCCGACAGCTGGCAGGACTTCGCGTCCTTATGGTGTTTCTATGCAACTAACGCCCAATCTCTTTTCTATGTCAATCATGAGTATCTAATGGCGATCATGTGAGCATCATGAGCGATTTTCAGGAGACGAAATGACTGCCTACGGGCCAACAAACGACAGTTGGCCCACCTTGCTTACGATTCATCGGCGGTCATATCGCCAGTCCAATAGCTGTGCTCCTTCTTTCATAGAGTATATATAAGGAAGTTGTTGTAATCTACGAGTTTAAACTTAAATCCTTGTTCACGTTTTAAGCAATACATCGCTTTGTTTCATACGTGAATAAAATGATCTTGGTTACGTACAGACAGACAGACAGATGCTCCTTTTTATTCGACATAAAATGAAACAAAGGTGGATTTTTTTTTCTGGACACGTCATAGAAGGAAATATTTTTTCCGTTTCATGCGACTCGAAAAATGCATTTTTTTCTATTTCTCTCTACGAAAATCGATGACAGATCCTGTAAGACGCAAGAGTAAGTAGTTGTCATGTTTGAAAAGAGATTATATAAATAGAGATGCTATAGGTATCGAGCTGTTAAATCAATCACTGGGAGACATTAATCAAGGTGCTTTACTAAAAAAGAAACATGGGAGCGTTAAGGTTAACGGTAATTTTAGGTTCACTTGCTGAGAAAATCGAACAAGAGATTTATAAAGAACATGGTGGAAAAGCAGATGCTGGTTACAAAGCATCTGTACGTTCACATGTACTTAATCTAAAAGATAAAAAAAATCCGTTACGTGAAAAGGTTATCTTGGGTCACATTGATCCTATTGCCTTTGCACACATGGTAGGACAAGAAGAAAAGAAAAGACTGGGACTCACGGCCGTCTGTATCTTTTTGACGTAGACCTCGAGTGAAATGGCAACTGCTGATCGACGCGCAGAGAATGAGCAATTACGACGTAGTTCCATTCTTGACTCCATGGGAATTGAAGATCTGCAGCCGAGAGAAAGGGATTTGGATAATCCCGAACCATTGCATAATCGCTAATCATGTTGTCATTCTCCAAACACCAACAGAAAATAGCTGGCAGCCCCCAAGTGTGTATCAAAAATGACTGCCTAACTTTTTCTATGTACATAATGTAATACGATAGGAATACGTTATATCTAACAATGTGATGTTACTGTTTATCAAGTGTTTTTGCTGTGTCAGTGCAGCATCAACGAAACCTGGACCGCCGCTGTTTCCCTGTAAACTATACGAGATAAGGATAGATGGACTAAGCGTGATTGACATGTCAAAAATAAAAAATTCATGCAGTCGACAGCTAACCTGTCGTGTATGAAGCATCGAATTTTTTTCATGTCATTGGCGCTATCTTATTACTATCTATTGAACAACTTTTTACGCTACTCTGAATAAACTATGCGTCCATGAAGAACCGAGTTTGCGCTAAGGAAAGAAGACAAGGCAGCGTGCGATAATACCTGCTTACCTGATGGTGAACAGGGAGCTACACCACAGCCAGGACGGTTCGGGACAGAGGTCATGCAGGCTAAACGATAGACAAAAAAAACATGAATAATTGTGTATGTATATAGATTGACATCCTTACCGGGGAAGTTAAAGAGAACAGAGCCAAGGACCAAAAAAAAAAAAAGAAAAGAAGGAAATTCGTGCGTTCCTTTTAAGTACGGACTATTTGGGTGGAATCTGTGCTTATCGTGAAACTTTTTTTACTGCTTTCCGATGGGATACTGGAAATCCATCACTGAAGGGTCTCAATGCAAAAACGATTTCTTGTTTCAGTGGGACATTTTCCTTAACTTGAGCACATTTTCACTGCTTTCTGATGGGATACCGAAAATCCATCACTGAGAGCACTTTGATGCAAAAATGAGGTTACCCAGAGTGCAAACTATTCCTCGGATTGACGCAAAATAAACCGCTGCTCAGCGCCAAGATGGATCTCTTTCCAGCGCTAAATTTATTCAACTTGAACGTAATATGATATTTATTTGATGCAACACTTATCCCAAACACAGTATTTATTGAAATCTGTCTTACTGCTAGTCTAAACAAATGCTGCGTCCAGAAAGAACATGTAGCATGAAAAAGTGTGATGTACGAAAACATAGCGTTGAACGAACGTTAAGACGTACTTCAAAACGCAGGGTTCGGATGGACTGCAAAAAACCAAGAAGAAAAAAAATCCAGTAAGGAAAAGCCCTTGACTACATGATTTCTGGAAGCTTATCAACTATCTGTGCCTTGTTCCTTTTCCAGGTTCAGATATCCTTATCGTGCTTTCTTTCTGATAGCATTTGCTAACAAGATTAGATACAGCGTTACTAAAAAAGAAAACGTCATTTGCTGTGTCGCAATTTTCCATATAGGATAAATAATCCATGTCCATGGTAAATGTACCCTCAGTTATTATTACTACAGGTACGACGGCGCCAGAAATAATGGTTTCAGATAACAGATAACGCTGTGTGTGAGCTGAGCTCATCTCATCGTTTCTACTAAGACATGCCAGGAAACAGATAGCATGACTTGGATTTGCCGATCTAGTGATTACAAAAACTTTGTAGAACCCCGGGATTGTTTCACTCAGATAGCAATCTATTCATCAGAAAGGGGAGTCTAAGACAACAGCTTCCCAGTCAGTCCCATAATGACAAGCTTGCTATTTTTTCTACTTTTGCTAATCATGTTTCTTTCCCTACTGTTTTCTTAGCACATGCAGTCTATGACGTTAGCAAGTCGTTATCTTTTTTTGGAAGGGCGCGAGGTTGGCTTTTGTACCATTAAAAGTCGGAGACGAAGAGATGATGGCATGAGGCTGATGCACGGTAAGTTTTTCTCTCATTAAAGTTGATGCCAGTGCGTCAGCGATGCTCTGTTTTTTTTAAAAAAAAATGGAAACCAGTGTAGGATGAGAGAGAGAAGGCTGTTGGGTTTGATGCAACGATAGCGTTCAAAATGCAACTTGGCGATAGGAAAGTTCATTTTGCCAACTTGTTGGCTCGGACCATGGCGCACTGTCTTCTGCATCAACTCAAATGCATAGAATGATAAGAGTTGTCTCTTTGGGTCAGTTACAGTAGCATGAAGGTCGTCTTGATTTTTGCCTTTTTTGTAAACTTTCATCGTTGTCCATGCATTTATCGACGGTCGATTAGAGTGTATCCTGCGGTGGACACTTTTTTTTTCACACGACTCTCTTTTTTTTTAACAAGCAAACCGGCGGAAATACTTTCTTGCAGCAATGTTGATATTGTCAAAGAAAAAAGACCTCAAGGTTGTTAGACACATGATATGAAAGCTATCATGATTGTCGATAAAGCGCAAAGCTATCCTATCTGCTTGTTCTTGGCAAACGCACCTCATCTCAGCACTATTACAGCAAATATCCCCTGTGAATTATCTTTTGGACTCGCTCCGCATTTATGACCATTGGTACTTCATCCTCTCAGGTGTCAAATGACTTACAGATGGGTTGGCAAGCCTTGTGATAGTTGCGAAATAGGTTTAATATAAGCAGGACTTCGTTGTAACCAAAAGGAAGAGAGAGGAAAACAAGAAACATGATGGTCCTCCAAATCATGAGAAAAAAAAATAGAAGAATCAACAAGCGATTAGAGAGTATCATTTACGAAAGAAAGAGTGTGTAGTCATTGTACTGATAAAAAGAAGAAATGACTAGGTTGTTGTTTCTTTTTTAATAATAATACAGAAGTATACGTATATTGGTTACTTTGACCTAGACCACTTGATCAATTAATTCAGAACATTGGAGGAAAAAAAAAAGGTGTCATCCCCTTATTTCTTCTCTCTTTGATAAACATCCTGACCCGATACAGGTGTACATGCATGTTACTAGTGATGTATTACGGGGAAATCGTCGATCTACAGAATAGCAAGAGATAAATGGATGTTCAAAAGGAGTAAGGGATATTGATTGCAGTCAGGTGGAATAACCATTCCGTTTGTGTCATGGTGGACTTGGAAATCACACAGCTAGCTTATTTGCATGAAATGAAAATGGGTTCGTTTTAAGGTTTATAGGGAGTTGAACCTGCTCTTTTCTGTGTTAAAAAAATTTAGGTTTCAAGCGGACTTCATTCAGGGGCGCTTTTTTGCCTCCGACGTCGATTCCCAAATCCGAGCTGCTTCCCCGAAACGCAGCTGACAACAGACAGACAAACACACACACACACAAAAAGAAAAGAGCTTCAGGAAGATTCAAAGCCCGAGTTGCGCATTTGCTGTCATTTTTTGATGCGCATAAATGATAAAATGGAGGTTTGCCTTTTCATCAGACACAGCCGGAAAAAATGCTCCCAATTGCCTGACATCACAACTTAATAAATGATCAACATCGGCTGATAAAGTTTAACAAAGATCCTCGATTTCAAGATTCATCTATTCTTCATCTAATTGTAAAAGTTCCGTGCATTAAAGAAAAGAAAGAAGTATGACACCAGTTTATCAGCCCAATCGCGTACACCAAATGCATAAGATGATGATGTGGCACTTGGAAATGAATTTGTTCCTCCTTCGGATCTTGGATGGTTGCCGATCAACTCTAATGCGGAGAAACATGCTTTTGGACTCCACATACGGACTTCCAAATTGTGGACTTTCGGCAGGCTTCAAAGCGGCGCAACTTTTTTTCATGCAGAGCCGGAAGCGGAAACCCAAAAAAAAACTTTGAGAGTCTTCTGCATTTAGGAAGAACGATGGCAACACCATTCTTGGAAAAAGTTTTGAGTCAGCGGCGTTTTCTTTTTCTTACTTGTACTGCGCAACAAAAAAAGGTTATCTCAGTAGCGCGATAAGGATTCTTTGTTGAAGAAAAAGCAAAACAAGAGACTTTTTTTTTATCATACAGTTTGTTGGGTAAATGCGATGAATATTGAACATATAAACATGTGAGGGGTATGTGTGTGTGTGTTTTGTGTGTTTTGTGGTGTGCGTATGTTAAGGGATGCAGTAGCTGTGAAATATGGGGAAATAAAAAAGGAAAAAAAAACTAACTAATAGTAATAACAGGCATCGACTTCTTGTGGTAACTCGTCATACTTTTGTTGCAACTGAATCAATCGGGGAGCAAGGGTTGATTGTAGCTCAGATCGTAAGTTATGATCAGATGTATGTTGTAACAGTTGCATGAACGCCGTTGCACAGCCGTCAATAGCTTCGCGCGCAGTGATACGGTCGCCAGAATAATAAGGTGATCCTCGCGAATCTTCCGCATAATTGATCTGCAAGCACAGTAGGTTAGGAAAAATATAACTTATATAATATATATAAATATACATACCTCATCCACTGCGAGAGCATAAAGATCATATACTTTTTCAGTTTCTTTTTGAATATCATAATCGGAAACTTCAGACGAGGCATTGGATGGTCGTCGTCGAAACATCATGGATAAGCTTAAAGCCATACATTTATCGTTGGAAGGTTCGGAACGTTGACTGAAATGACTACTACAGATAGACCATTTTCGTCTTTTTGCAGAGAAAGGGACATCGCTAGAACAACTGGCGCGTCGTTGTGAAGGATAAGGTTTAATCCAGGCAATAAAGGTGTGCCACTTTGATTTGATATTTGAGTGCATGATTGGATGTAAGAGAAAAGAAAGAAAAGATGGGGAGAAAGGAAACAATAACGTCTTATTTATACATTTGGATGAAAAAGAGGAGACAACATCGGATTTGGTAAAAAAGGAGGCGGGGCATCAAAAACAACCACCGCTGTTTACAGTTTGCAGGGGCAAATTTCCTTATTTTGCTCCGATAAAGTAGATTATACTTGCACATGATTCGGTATGAACATCAATGCTACCATTCATGATGATGGTGGCGGAGAGGTAAAAAAAAAAAAAAGGAGAAGCATTGTATGTCTATGTGTGTATGTGCAAAATATGAGTGATTCCGCGCACACCGATCCGTCCTCACCCCTTTACCCTTGTTTCTTCTTCTTGTCTTACCCTCCTCTCTTTCTCTTTCTCTTTCTCCTCCTCCTCTCTCTGTCTCTGCTTGTCCTTTTTTTTTTTAATGTTGCTGTACTTGTTATTTTTGCCGCTCCGTCTGTATATATGTGTGTGTGTGCGTGTGTGTGTGTGTGTGTGTGCGTACGTTATGCCTACTTTCTAACTGTATCTATCTGTATATGAATGCGTTATGCCTTACTTCAGTAAGTCCCCCTTTGTCCTATTAGGTGTCAACTCCCTGTTGCCTAGTTACCTTTTGGCAGATAACTAAATCTCTTCTGTTTCTCTTTTCTCCCTTTCCTTTCCCACTCTTTTTTTTTTTCTCTTTCTCCATCCTGCAGGCGGACTTACTTCAACATACTTCTAACTTAAGACGTAAGATATGTTATTTCTTTATTGTACAGAAAAAGGAACAAAGTAGGAGTTTATAGTTAAAAAAAAAAAGAAATCACGCAAATGAGGTCAGATGTGGATTCAGCTCCATCGTTATCGCAAGAAATAAACACAATTTTTTTTATGTCTATCCCGGATTTTTCGCCCATAATCCCTTCGAACCTCCACCCTTGATGTTGTTTCCCCTTTTTCCCCTTCCTTAGCTCTTTAGCAAACCGTAAAGTACAACAACTTTGAACCTGGTTCTACAACTCGCCATCACTAGGGTCTCGATCTCCCATACGGTGGCAAAACAGGTCTTTAGCATTAACTATTGACTTGTCATTTAGTCAGCCAGTCCCTTACCTCTCGGTGTTTCATCTCCTTAGATGGCCAGACGTACGTTACATAGCCTAGAACATATGATGCCTTGCATTTTGTTTATGCAATTCCAGTTTGTCAAAAAGGTTGCCTATAATGCAGAAACCACTAGGTCAAACTACCCACCCAAATGATCAACTCAACCCCCCCTTTTTCGGTTGGTGAGAATAAACACACACACACACACACACACACACACACCATCATTTGCATCACCAGCGCCACATCCAGCAGATCTCCTACTTCCTGACGCGACGAGAAACGACCAGGGAGGAAATCTGCTCTCCTACCCTTACATCATGTGAATTGATGCTTGCATGAAAAAAAAAAAATTCAAATCGTATATCATACATAAGATACACTACATTCTATAAGGAAAGTTATAACAACAAATGTACAAGAAAGGATTACAGCAGGAGACAAAAGGAGAAAGATAAATAATATACGAAGGGTAAAAAAAAAGAAGAAGAAGAAGAAGAAGAAGGAAGGAAACGTGTGGGATGCTTACTGTCTCATAGAAAAAAAAATAATGATAAAGAAATAAGACTGATGATAAAGAAAATGCTACCGGAGCTGACACAGGGTAATGCATCGGAAGTAGTGCTGGCGCTGGCTAACGCTGCGTCCGCGCCGTAATCGCTGCCGCACATATGATGCACCCGAAGTGTATCGTTGATTGGGGCATTGATGGAATAGTTTGTGTACGTCAAAATGGTCGAGTAGCCCATCGTTTCCAAGACCCGTAGGATACCTGGTCCAATAGGCGATCGGTAGACCTGTGCAACCGGCGTACCATTACCCAGGGTTGTCATATACGTGATCGAGGTGTTGATGCTTTCGTAAGCATCCTTCACCATATCCTCCAGCGTTTCACCTGTACGGAACGTATCGGCCATGATAAAATCAGGCGTGTACTTGTAAATCCCATCAACATGCATATTCGTCAAGCTTGGCACGAACATTTCAGTTATTCTTTCCATGGGGGACGTTAGCGCTTCTTTGCCGGTAGATAAAACCATATGCGTATACTCCCTCCTTAAGTAGGTATTGTTATTGAAACTACTGTTGGCCACAACGGGAGGAGGAAACTGGAACTGAAGACTGTGGTTGCGCCCCGCAGAAAGATACAATTCTCGGGCGGCGATCGACTTGCTGTACTGATTAAACGATCGCATAAAATTGACGATATAAGCTGCTCCATCATTGGTACCAACGCAAAACGTCTGCATATCAAAACCGATTTCTGCAAGTGACTTGGACGTCGTACTGTTGCTACTTAGCTGCGGATCCACATCCACTATAAACTTGTCGAAGATCGCGGTTGGTTGGAACCCAGTGACGCACGCCGGACCTCCGTCACTTGTAATGTACCAGTTTGGACTTGGTGTCAGTAATTGCAGTTCGATGACATCCATGACGCCCTCAAGCATTTGTCGAAAAGGCGATTCATCGTTGGAAAAATAATCACCCCATGCGCTGGTAAACCCCACGCCATGCAGAATTTCGTGCAGAAAAACATACTCCATATCCATCTGGCTTGACTTGATCTTTGTCTCGTTCTGTTCAACGATTTAGATTTTTTTTTTCAATCGCTGAAAGAAGAAAAATCCGTACCCTAAACCAGAATCTCCCACCGGCCGGCACACCCGTACCGTTCCATCCATTGTCAATTGCTTCCTGTATATCCACCCCTTTCATGTAGTAGTCATGGTTTACTTCGATACCGACATCGTGGGCCCCCCATGCTGAAGTATAGCTGTAAGGCACTAGCTGTTTGGCCAACGCTTGGGGATAAACATAGTTCATATCCGCACCATCTTCAAATGGAAGTTTAAACTACTTTGAGATTTAGCTGGATTTTGTCAGGTTACGCTTCAGCATATGTACTTTGGAAGAGGGTGTTGCCCATGCTATTGTGTCGTTCCAGCATTTGTTTATGCAGAACGGGAAATAGATCGCTGCTATACTGCACATAGCCTTGTCAGCGACTTCTTTGAATGAAAATTCTTATGATACCTAATGCGATTCTTGATGGTGACCACTTGTACAAACTCCGTAGCAGCAGCAACAAGTGCTACCTGTACTTTTCTGCAAAAGTCGGGATGCAAATCACAGTAAAGAACCACTTCCAGAACTTGGCTGATGTTGGTGCCATAAACGGTCGTGGGATACTTTGAATCAGTGGCAGACAATTCAGGAAGTATGACAGAGCTGATGTCTTCCTCCTCTCCATCGTCTATTTCAAAATCACCCATCTCAAAATGTTCGTCTTCCGTATCGTCGAAAATGGAATTGGATGGCGAATAGGTGTAAAATGTCACATTGTTTCCTAACGCCGGTCCCTTTGCATCGAGTTGGATTGCAGCAGTCGGTGGATACGCAAATAGGGCTTCCAGTAGCAGTAAGGCCGGCCAAAGTCGAAGAAGAATCATGCCAAACCCAAGGCTTCGCTTATCCACACGTTCGGAATGTAAGAATAGACTGGCTCCAAAACCGTACACAGTTTCGAAGTTCTGTGTTTTGGAGGAACTTGGGACACTGATTTGGACTCCGCCCGGATATATCGGATACCAGTCTGTCTGATGCGCTACAATCTTACCCCTCCAACGACAAAGGCATAGAATGACCTTGGATTATTATTATTATTATTATTATTATTATTATTATAGATCACTAGAATTCACCGGTTCTGCTTGAGCGTCTACCAAAGGCACTGTTTATGGATGGCGACCTCGGGTGGAGGAAAATCCTGATTCGTTCTTTTGATTGTTTCTTTCTTTCATCCGATGAATCGCTCATTGAACTTAGCCTGCTACGCAGGCAGATAATATGCTGCATCCCGGCGCAATGATAAACAATGTACATTTGATTGTCAATCAGGCTGCCCTCAAAATGCTGCTGTCGACAATAATAAACAGACCCTTTTGTTTACTTGTCAAAATAAGTCGCTAGTGAAAGAATGCAACTTGCGCCACAAGTTCTCTTCGGAAGAAATTTCTTTTATGTCGATGACCTTTTTTTTTTTTTTTTTTTTTTGCTTACGGCTAACCTTTTTAGACAGTGAGCAGCTGTTATGATTCCCATCATCTATTCAACTTCTGCGCAGCCTTTCTTCCTTAGGCAATGGGGTATGTACTTACTGAGCGATTTTTTTATGCTACTCTAAACAGATTTTTCATCCGTGAGTAAATCACATAGGTACCTTAACTTAATACATCAATTAAACTATAAAATCTCTGATGAACACGGGATTTATTCGAGCAGCACGAAGATCATTCATGGTTAGTAAACTTTGCTATACTTGGATGAGCATTTACATAACCCCGAAGGATAATGCCGCATGTTTGCGGCTGCCATACCCCGCGCCGATGACGGGTAAAGGCAGGGGGATGTAGAGAAACTCCAGCTTCCGTAGAACAGAGAATGCACATTTGAGGACCTGCAGAGATCTTGAAGCAATATAGTTGTTTGAGGATATGCTGTAAAGCACGAACGATGCTGAGGGATAGTATCATTTGCTTAAGTAGTGATCACTAGACGCCCCTGCGACCAGGAAGATTTAGGAAAGAGATCAATAATCCTGTACGGTTGTATCAACCGGGAATATTTTTGGAAATAAGGGAAATACCGGCTTTCAGTGTAGGTACGCATCGCCTTCCGTTATGTGAAATGTCTTTCGTCTCGGTTAATAGGTCCTCTTTCTGACACAAACCCAACATCGTTGTACCCGTCTATCGTCTTTCAGTACTCTGGGAGGGCTATCCCAGGTTGAAATTGATACGACAACACAACCATGCAGAAGGTGAGCTTGTGTTCTGCGTTGAGTACTTCACCAGAACAGACCGATTCAGTGGTCCTCGCGTTCACTAATTAAGGCTAACGCTTCAACAGGCGTGAAATGTTGTAATACCACTCTGAAAATTTTGTGTTCGTGCAATCACTTAATTTGGGCTGTTCTATCCTCATGTCGTTCTTGCTATGTTTGTGACTCATACGTCAATATACCTACGCTTGCATTAAATAGTTTGATGTTCACCTGCTTAAAACAGTTACAACAGTAAAGAAAAAAAAAGGAGATCTGGTCGCACAGTGAGAAAAATTTCACATGTCTTGGATATGAGATTACTTCATGAGAGATCATCTATTGATTCCAGTATGTCGCAAGCGCCGTCCCCAATACCATGCAACAACAATCTATGCTCGAAGCTGTTAGCTGTATTTGTCCATCTGGTCCAAGAAACACCTATCATTCCCGCACAACGGACACATTAACAAGTACGAGCTCGGAAACCCAGGCACAAAGTAGTATATTCCTATCATCCATCCAAATTATATATATAGTATGCAGGACGTCATCATTATGCTGTGTATCTCCTCCAGTCACCATGATTATGTCGCGAAATCAAGTTTATTATGCCAATCTCACATAGTAATACGGAAATCACATCCTCTATCTTGGCTTACAGTCACTAGTTTCGTTTATCGGAAGGGTAATGGGTACAGCTTACGCATATGTCAGAGGGGAAACGTTGTTAAAATGACACCTACACATTCCTAGTAACAGCGTTATTTATATAGTGTTGCATGGTTCGGTTCTATTTATATGAGACAAAGTCGGTCATCCTTTGTAAGGGGGGTTGACAAGTGAAGCGGTGCTAAGACAATGTCAGATTATTTGATCACGTAGCCGTTAGTTCAACTCACCTTTGTGCTTTAGGTTCTAGGTTCAGTTGGGATAGGAGTGTACTCATATCTTTCCGCATTATCCTCGGTCGTTTGGAAAGACTGCTAACAGACGTATTATACGTTGAATCCTCTTCAAATTCGGGACTTTCGTGCGTCAACAACTGGGTCGCTGTATGAATTTTTGAAATTAGCCTATGTGCTGTTCTTCTTCTTCTTCTACTACTACTACTGTCTTCTTACCTAAGGCTTCTTTCAGTGTTTCCACTCTGACGGTCTGTTTCTTTTCATCAAAAGTCCCCTACAAGGATGGTTAACATGATCCATCTTACAAATCAGGGTTGTTCCTCACATCAGTGTCTGTGTCTGACCAGGGGATAAGCTTTGGTTTCTTCTCATCGATATCGCGTCCCGATCGGATGCGAAATGATTGTTTGTGTTTTACTACGTAATAACATGTGAGTAGAATAATAAGGAAAACGAGAAGAAACCATACAGTATGCTTCTGATCCCCACTCTGCATAGAGTTTGCTTTCAAGATCCAAACCGTGCGTATCATCCTCATCGCGCAATTGTCCATCATTTGACATGATCTCAACCACTATGTGGCGATCAACGTATTTCGTTAACGACGTGGTGTTATCGGGTTCCAATTTTTCAAATGCTAAAGGGCCGCCGGGGGTATCTATCGTATTGGAAAGCGGAACTGTCGACCATTCTTCCTGTTTTCGTCGTTCATCTGTGATGTTGTTCATGTATTCCACTAATCGATCGAGTTGCTGAAGTTTTCCGACCTCTCGACACCATTCCACTATTATTTTTGCAATAGCGCGCTGTCGAGCACTGATGGTCACATCTCTGCGCTTCACTAGATCCTGCAGTTCAAATACAAGAGGCGTGGTTTTGACGATCCCATCCACGCCAAGCCGCTGTGCAAGCGCTCGTAGCAAAGCATAAACAGCAATACTGTCCATCACATTGAAATCGTCGAGCTTTACCCAGTATACAATGGTCTGATGCAGGCTGCCGATGAAACTGAAATCTCCACATTGGATCAACGTATGCTAAACCATAAATCTAGTCAGAAATCTAGCCGAAAGAAAGATATCATTGCTCTCACCTTGGGAGATTCACTACTAGTACGAACGAAGGATTGGAAAAAGACATTAAACATTGCAAACATCCATTATGGCTACTTACGTCTGACTCTCAGGGCCATTCTCCACCTCGCCCACATCAAAGTAATGCAACAGTATTTTTGCAAACTCGATTCGCACTGCTCATTCACAATAATTCAGTAAGCAAATTGCAATCATGTCATCTTCATTTTTACCAGAATCTGTGTCTGTCAGTAATCCTAAAGCAGGCGTCCAAGTGTCCAAGGAGATGCCCAAGCTCAAACCTTGTATCTTCTCGCCCTGAGATTCTCGTTCGATTGCTTTCTTGCTTGCGGATATAACAGATTCCAGACATTTGAGAACGGCAGATCGATAGGTTTGTAGCGGCAGGCCATCGACTTCCGTCAAGGTGGTGTTCGCACGCAGCTTGGCGATCATGTATCCAGCAATATCGTCAAGCTGATTCTGATAGTACTTTTTGGATGCCAGCCCGCCTATACTATGCACTAACCCCTGATCGATCGTAAATTCATACATCGCTTGCACATCCGATTTGTCCGGACGTTCTTGTCGAAATGTATGCGTTTGCAGGGTCTTAATAAGATGGTTGAATAAAGAATTGAGCACCTCAAGTATCGAAATGCCCAAAAGCGGTGTATCCGCATTCAGTAATTTATCCAAGATAGAAACTAACGAAGCTCGTTTGCGATCGTTGCTGCGGGTAATGGTATCTAGCTGCTGAAGTGCTTCGTATACCAGCAAATAACGATACTGAGGCTGTCATCATAAACGTAAATGTCTGTTTCGGCTGTATCCATCCCATGTTCCCCTTACCTGTAACGAATCCAGCACCAGTTCCATAAATGAGATTGCAAAGTCAGGAGGCCACCACTTTTCCTTTGCATCCATAAATCTATGCATCCGTTTAACAACGATCTATTTTCTCCTCTACACTTCACTGACCCAAATAGCGATGTGAGGGCAATTCGAGTGGCTCCGCCAGTCAGCTTGTTAAATAAGATGGACAATGTCTGTGCAGCTAAGCAATCGACGGTGCTTTTGTCAATATCGTTACTTGTAACGGCCGAGCGACGAATATCGATAGAGGGATGGCTGTGTGCCAAGACATTAGCTGGTTTCTTTGAAGCAGATAACCTCAAAAGAAGTGGTAACAAGACGGTGCCGAGTTGGATCTTGAAGTTGAATGCGTGGAGAGCCATCGATGTGACACATGCCTGCATGGCACGATGACCAATATAGCGCATCCTGTAAGAAGGTATTAATTTTTTTTTTTTGCAAGCCATATTTGATGGTTGAGACTCACTTTAAAACAAGCGATTCGTCCGTATTCACATAATTACAAAAATCGGCGAATTTCTTGATGAGAGATTCAAAGTCTGCGGTGAATTCAGCATCAACACCCAATGTCGAACCATCATGATAGTCACAAAAGACAATAAACTGTTTTATGCACGATGATCAATAACATATACCAAATATGTACATGTCTTGGGCACTTACAGTTTCGCAGGTCAAGTCAATTAATTCGGTATCTCGTGTGTCGAGTATCATGCTCAATATTCGTACTACGAATTTCGAGAAAAGGTTCAGGTCACGATGACAAGACTGAATTAGGGACTTGATGATATAGAGGGACACTTGATTGTTTCTGTACACAGCGAAAAGGATAGTGAGAAAAAAAAAGAGAGAGAGAGAAAAGATATTGACTCAAAGGGATACTTTACTGTTTCCTTCCCTTTCTTATATCTCGTTGCACTTTCTTCTCAAGGAAGCGACCCACTTTTGTAAGTTTAGCGGGTCGTGCGTTTGCATAGAAAGTGAGGTAGCTGAGTTCTGATGAACGAGGACCTCTTTCGCCTTCTCTATCTGGGTAACAGTTGGTGATGAGGTAGGCGTGTTTTACATGTCGAACACACAACAATGAACCAAAACACTCTGACATTGTGTGGAGGGGTATGATGGGTGTGCGAAATAGAACAGGAAAAAGAGAGAAAAAGTGACTTTGTTGTAAATGGGAGGGGTTTAACGAATGGAATGTCGATCGTCAATGGAAAGCAAGTAACAGAAATAAAGGAAGGACTGTGTATTTAGTAAATGGTTAGAAACGATTATTATAATCGCATCGTACGCAAAACAGAGTAAAAGAGGTAAATGAGAGGAATATAAGAAAACGTGTGTGGAGTTGAGATTATTTGTCTCTTTTATTTTTATTTTGGGGGTTCGGCCCCCCTCAAGCATAGATATATATATATATAAGATAAACCATGTTACTACTGCTCATTACGCAAAGAAAAGGCAATGATAACCAGTAGAGAAAATGGACAACTAAGATGACTATAAAGTTAACATCAACCATGATGCCTATTCCTAGATGTTATTGTTTTCTCTATCATGCTACACCCTGTCTCCATCATGTTACACAGGTATGTCAATAGGAGTTGAACATAGGAGGCATAAGCGTCAGTACATATTCATTCTTTTTACTACATAGTTCAATCGCCAACGGCTACTTATCTCTCTTTTTTTTTTCTTTTTTCCTTCCCAAACCAATAGACTCGTATTGTAGGAAGTGGTGTGCTAAGGGAGGAAAGGAGTTTCTTGTTTGATAACCCGTGAAAGGTACTCCGTTCTGAGTATAAAATTAGATTGCACATCGTTGAACAAAATGAATAAGCTTTAAAGATTTAAGCGCATAGCCGGTGAGGAAACCATGTCCATACTTCTATTGTCATCACTTACGCCACTTTCTATAAGAATGGGAAAGGAAATTACAACGAGACGTAAGCTTAGAGATTGATCAGCGTACTGCGTGAACAGATTTTCGCGTGACAGTCGCATTCTCCTTCAAGGATCCATATCCGTTCAACAGTATGAAAAGGGAATGAAATTGTATGCAGGAGGTGATGTCTCATTTGCCATTGTTACTACGACGTACACACTGTCCCAAAATCAAAGCCGCACCCCGCTGGAGTTAAAGTATAAAAATAGCGAAGATGTCAGTTTCTTCCATCTTTCTGTATCGGAACATGTTCTTTTTCGGCCCGCAAAGCTTTAGGAACGTCTATTTGCTAGTTTCGTAGCCCTGAACCTTGCATAGTAGAACTGAGTTCCTAAGATAATTTGTGGTTGCCTCGACTTTGGATATTATGCCGATATTCAGGCATGGTTCTATGTTCTTATATAATCTACACGACAACAGGTCTTCATCAAAGAAATGCGCCGTAAGAAACTGGCTTCAAAGATGCAAACTTTCTGAGAAAGGCAAACGGGTAAGCGTTGCTTACCGAACTTGCGCTGAGGCGCAGAGAAGCAGACACCTCTGCGTCAAATCAAAGATGCATATTCCGCTGGCTTATTATAATAGGCTCCCCATCACGCCAATCGGAACATGTAAAATAGGTATTAAAGGGACGCATGGAGTTGCTTTTTCTTGGTTCTGGTTTCTCAATAAGACATCCCCCTGTACATACTGGAATTGACTATACACGCAAGAACTCTTGTCTTTCTATCTACCATTTAGACCTCGGTCCGTTAAGGAAAGTCATTGAATGCTTCTAGTGTTCATCTTGTCACTTGTCGCACACCTTGCACCAATTTTGCTTTATCCCGGGATCGCTGTACACTCAATCATCCTGAGGAACGTACAGCTGCCAATATCAAAGGTGGTGACAATCAGCTAGTCCTGCCCATCAATGGGTGAGTCATTAAGAGCCCATGGCCTATTTTGCCAGCATACTCCAGCGTCTGTCCGTAGACAACCAGGATATTACATCGTAGCGACCCCGTAAAAGAGCTCGTGGGCCATTATGCAGAACCACATCGTGTCCTCCACGCTACCCAAACGATCACAGCGTCAGGGCAACTCATAAGGCCGAGGATAGCTCCAGATGTATTGAATCCCTGGGATATGAACACGCCGAAGCGACATAGATTAGTGTTTGCGGAGTTTGCTGTAAATGTACGAAGACTTTTCAAGTCTCGGCATTTGGAACTTGTGTAATGCCCATCACTCCTCTCTTTTTTCGGAGATCCAACCGAGTTAGTTCGTCCTAACTGTCCTTTCTCTATCAAACCATGGCGACGAGCATGCCGTCATTGACGAAATGGGCTTTACTGGGTCTGCTTTTAACTTTTCTATTAAGAACTGACCCTGTGACTAAGAAAACCTTGCCGTCGCTCCGCGAGCATCCGTCAGAATACTACTCACCTGATTTCTATCCTAATGGCACAGACATTCAGTTGCCCATGGGTACCATGCGTTACTGGAAATTTGGTAATCCCACAGGTAACCGCGTCACTCTTATCCATGGTATTTCTACTGGTGCTGCAAGTTATGATAAATTAGCAAGATACTTGGTATGCTAGGAAACAAAAACAAATGGCATCTTATCAACCCTGCTCTTCTCTTTCTTCCTCTCCTAGGCTGACCAGGGACACAACGTGCTTGTATTTGACTTGTGGGGGAGAGGATTTGCGGACGCGCCACCTGGCTATTACGATGAAAGTCTGTACAATACACAAATTGCATTACTACTGCACGAGGTTGGATGGGAGTCTACCGACATCGTGGGTGTTTCTCTAGGAGGTAGGATGATTATTCTCAAGTTCGCAGCCAATCTCGTTGCGTTTTCCAGGTGGTATTGCTACTTCTTTCACCGCACTTTATCCCCACAAGGTCAACAAGCTTGTGCTGATTGCACCAGCAGGACTTATGCAATCAAACGACCTACCTCTGCTGGGAAAACTTGTCAAACTACCATTTGTCAGTAAGATCATATTGCATCCATTTGTTAAACCTTTGGCAACGCTTGGTGTCAGTCAGTTCTTCAGTTCAATACGTTTGGCTGAGAAAACGGAGTTGTCCGAACGAATTAGCAAAATCGCGTTCTACCAGTTCGCACATCATCCAGGATTCTATCGCGCGTTCTTTGGCACGGTCTTGGATTTCCCATTACATGATCTTCATGAACGCTATCAGCAAGTGGGTCAGCAGTCACCTCGACCGCTGCTGGTGCTTTGGGGTGACAAAGACACGGTAAGTGAAGCACGAAATCTTATAATGACTCCGATTATTCATTTATTCATTTACTTATTTATTTATTTCTCAAAGACTGTCCCTTATCGCTGCCATACGCAACTGAAGGAGCATATCCCTTATGCTACTGTTAGCCGCTATGAGAATGGCGGTCATGATATTCTTATTAGTGATTGGGAAAGAATGAACCACGAGATTGGAGAATTCCTAGGATGATATAGGAGATCCAAGACTACCTTGTGGCTCGATAAATGAGGTTTGATGAGACGCTACCGCTTGAAATATACTCGCACTTAATAATGAGCGCTTTGCAAAGAAAAGTAAGAAAGTATCCATAGCTGTACTTGTTTTGGTAGCTGCATCTAGAAAGGATTGATTCTATTTCGTGGTAGCATATGAATGTATGCGTGCATATTTTATTTCAATGCTGGACATACAACATCCGGAGTTATTCGTGAAGATGAGCTTATGGAGAACTTTGTGGGTTCGCAGCTGTGCGGTGCTCTCAAATCACAGTTGACTCAATGTGCCGTTCGCCACGTATAACGTGAGCAACAGGAAGCGTTCCATCCGGCACCATCCATTAAAGTTCCATGGTTACCCCTATGACCGAGCCGTCCAAATAAAAAGAACAATCCTTCTATGCATGCTAATTAGAAGAATGACACGCTGATACAGTGACCTGGAAGCTGGTGCGAGGCAAAACTGTATAAAACGTTGCATAGTGGGCTTTAGCTACTGGATGATTTCATCTCTCGGACACGACAAGACGTGTTGTGTCCGAATCATCCGCGATCTGAAAATCGCATATTTCCATCGAAAGTACTATTTTTGGAGTAACCTGATTCTTCGTTTTCAACAATTCATACATCATGGGACACGATAGTCCGCGATCCAGACCACAGCTCAAAGAGAAATTCGTAGAGATCAGCGAAGCTTTGTTTCAGGTGGATGCGTGGGATGCCGATGGCTGGGAACTGACCATGTATAGGGCAAAGCACTGTATGCGAAAGAACCTGCCGCATTCTGGGATGCCTATCTTCTGCTCCCTGTCAATGCTCAATGTATCAAGCAGTTGATTCGATCTTCATCTGAAGAAGCGCTCTTGAATTCTCAAGAGAACATTGGCCGCTTGTTTGAAGCATGTCTGAGCAAAATGCAGGCGTCGACAGTAGGGAGCGATGAAACGCGACAATTGCATGCGTTGGATCTTCTGTCGTGCCTTTTCCAAGGTCTTTGCGCGAAGAAACGGCTGAGTTACTTCAACATTATCCATATTTTGACAGGAATTGACAAGGCCGACGCCACCTTTGGAAATCTTGTGAAAACCCTGGAAACTTTACTGAGTAAATCCTCAACGCGCACATCCGCTATTAGGCTGGCATTGATTTTGTCAGCGGGAAACGATAACGTCAATCAAAATAGTCTAAACGGGTAACCTATTATTAAGGTCTTTGCGTCTCGGCTAAAATTGCAACGATTAGCTATTTCATGCAGCATGATCTGTCTAAAACTCTATTTGAGGCAGGTTAACCCAGGAAAAAAAAAACACGCGCCAAAGTCTTACCTTTTCTTTTGCTTATGTACTTGCAGATTATCATCGATAAGGAATCATCAGACGACCAACTACGAGACGTAGTCATGCTCTTTGGGATGTTATCCAACTATAACAAGTACGAATCTCGTAATCCTTACCTGAGCCAGTTATATAATTGCAAAGATCATCGTGTTTTGGAGGTAGCTATCACTTTGCGTTGGTTCTTTCTGTTCTCTTACTTTATGTTGCAGAGATTAGTTCATATCTTCACTGGTGCTTTATCAGAGATGACAAGGTAAAAGTTTTTCCGAATTTTTGCGATATTAACAGATGATCCAGCTCTTATATACAACTGAAAGATGACGAGGAGACTCTTGCCAAATCAGTTGTATCCTATATGGCATCGCTGTTTGCAAGTCCTTCAGGCGCAGTTAGTGCAGACATCGATAGTGTAGAGGTGTTAGCTAACTTGTAAGTATTCAAATGGAAAGCAAACGCGGATTTAACCTGAATATCAAGACCGCCTATTCAGTGCGCCTTACTGTTGGTGCTGTATGACTTAATCAACGGAAACCCACACTTCGTGACGACGTTGCTGCAAATGTGTACGAAAACCGACGTTAATCTTCTGGCCTCTCTATTATCCTATGCATCGTATCTTTTCCAACACAATCGCAACGATCGTTCATTTATTTATACACGACTTTTGTTGCTTATGATGCTACGATTAACAGAAGAGAACGCTGTACTAAACTACATGGGGCGAGAAGAAAGTGTAGTGGTTGTACGCTTGTGCCGGCAGGTAAATAGGTTGACTTGCGGGTGCTTTTTCTCGTTACTTATGCCAAACAGCGCCAGCCGTCTTTACCACGGATAAAAAAGCCGCGGTCATTATTTGCTGTCATCTTGGATGTCTGTCTATGTTTTTTGAAGTACAATATGCGTAAAAAATTGGACCTCACAACATTCAGGTAATCGCTTGTGGCCGGTACACGTACTTGTTACTGATTCTTGATAAGATTAATATTTTCCGTGATGCATCGTGTGCTATGCTTTTTAAAGAAACGTCAGATTCGGCTAGGTATCAAAACATGCAAGCTGGGCATGTGGGCTAACTTGTTCTGCTATCAGATTATCGCTGGGGAGAGCTATGGTCAACTCTAACTTCTACATTGCATTTTGTCATTCTCAATCTGGATGGTCTGCAAAAACGTGATGAGTTTAATTTATCTCTATCCCATGTACGTTTAACACCAATTTCAATTGCTGATAGCTAACGGTACTGAAAATGTAGTTTATCCGTGTCTTTAACGTATGCCTTGTTCATGGCGAGACATTTTTATCGGATACAAGGAGTTATGATACACTATTTTACGAAGTGATTCGAGCTACAAATGAATTTACTGTTTTGGCCCAATTCGGTAAGTTGTGTTAAGAAAGGAAGGGAATACTATGGCTGATCCATCTATTGAAGTTAGTCGCGCATCGCTTGATAAAAGCCAATCGTTGTCGTTTTCAGACCTCGCCAACCTCCGGTTAATTTGCAATCATTTCAATCCAGCTCTGGACGAGTGGCAAGCTTCTCACCCGACGCAATCGTTGACACCAGAACAGGTGATGGGTAAGTGATTGGTTCATCCTGAAGACATGCTAATTTTTCCTAGGTATTATTAACGAGAACTACAATACATTGGAACTGGCGCCAATGGAAAAGCTGGACCAGTTTACTCCTTACAACGAGATTCCCGGCGAAATGGGCTATTTCTGTCAACTTCTTCGCACGTGTGTCATTGATTATTCCTCGAAGATCAAGCAATAGAAACATGGATTTATTATTCTGCACATTTGATTTTCTGGAGAATTTTCGGGACAAGCCTTCCCTTTTCATGTGTATAATAGAGCAGGGAATTTGTTGGCTTTTCGAGACATAACATGTCCATGGTGATATTTTCGACTGCGTGCTTGGCTATTGCTGCAAGTTTGCTGCCTTTCTTTTGGCCAAAGGGCCATCCATTCAGAACAATCCCCATCATATAGCCTACTGCACGATCAGGCCCAAGTGATACCATCATGGCAGGAAGCGCACCCTCGTAAGGAACAAGTTCATCTCCTTGTACTATTCGCTTGATATTATGCGCGGTATGAACGGCTTGCATATGTGCAGTGAAGAACATTTTCGGTTCGCCAATGGAGTTAACGTCGCCGATTGCAAATACATCATCAGCCACTTTTAGAAATTCATCCACCCTGATGTGTTGCTTATCATCCAGCCATTGTGGATGCGATTGGCGTAGAAACTCGCTGTTTGGCTTGATTCCAGTACACATGTATACGAGATCACTTGTGATCTTTGTTTTTGATTTATCTGTCTCGAAGTTCTTTCCGTCGTCTGATAAGGCTTTTTCGCCATGGATTAAGCGTATCGATGGTATATTTTCCAAAACAGTCTGTGCGCAGGATCCTAGAGTTGCAGGCGTTCCCTCAAGTACCACAGATTGAGCGTTGACAAGGGTTACACGTTTAGACGGATCTCTTCTGGCCACTTCGCTTGCAACTTCTACACCTACTGCACCCGCCCCGATACAGAGAATCTCATTGGCATCCTTGTATCGATCGCGTTGCTCCTTGAGATAAGCTAAACGATCTTCTAAGGACGTCGTGTTTTCACATGTGATTTTCCATGGAGCATGGTAACTGGATCCCGTGCAGATGACGCAGATATCATAAACTATTTCGCTGCCATCCTGTAATTTTACCACTGCCATACTAATGTTATCCTCTGCATAAGCTTAACTGCATGATTTACCTTTATTGTCGTCACTGATGTCTTTAACGACTCCAAGCACAAACTTGATGTTGCGAGGTGCCAATATGGATGCATAATCTGCGGTAACATTTCGAAAATGCCTCTTAAAGTCTTCTTCCGTATTTTCATATAGAACGGAGCAAAGGGCGGGAGTATATTCAAAAAATGTCTTGACCCGCTTGGGTGAATTACATTGGAGAGTTGACGTGTTATCCTACCTTACAATCCACCAAAGTGATTTCGACATTCAGTTTCTGAATATCAGAGGCAATCATCTTCGCCAAAAGGGCACCGGAGGCACCTCCACCGAGAATAACCAATTTTTGTGAATCACGCATTTAAAACAGTGAGAGAGAAAAGAAAATAAATAGAGCAAAATTACGATGCAGCGCGCTTATAAAGGAATCGGAGTCCAAAGAGTTCAGTTGAATTGATGTTTGTGTGTATCCAACAGTTTACCTGTCATTTATTCCGTACATCAAAATCAACCATTTGTTCATTGAATTTATTTTGGCAGATACTTTAGCAATCATTCAATTCATTGATGCGTTGTCTCTGATTATAACGAAAAAACGGGCACTTGACAGATGTCCAAAAAAGTACAGCGTCGTCATTGCCTGTCACAGGCTGCATTGGTACTACCTTTATGCATACTAATCGGCCTTCTCGGAGAAAAAAAAAAGATCCAACGTCGCTCTTTATCTGTTTGTTGGTATTTAAAATCATTTGTCTTGTGTTTAACCTTAACTGGTGTAAACCATGATTAAAGGAATAAAGATTTCTTTTTCTTACCGGAATTCTTTTTTTTTCATATTTTAGTTTTCTTTCTTTTCAAGAATGTTATGCTATAACAAAAATGGTAGCGCTATGAACTATGGCAGCTATTGTCATATTTTATACATCATTGATGTGTGTTACTCGAGAAACAACTGACGTTAAACAAGAGCCAGATGGTTACATTATTGAAGATACGGCTGGTGCTAAGCGAGAGCTAAACGTGGCGTTGCTGGAGAGACAGAGTATTGCAGTACTGAAGATGAAAAAGAGCAAAAAAGGAAGAGAAGAATGTTGTTGAGATATATCAAGCAGAAATCTCTATGTTTTCCATTCCGCCACAGCCAGTCAATCCCACTGAAGAAAATGCTCTGTTGCGATCAGACCCAGCATATCAAGGGTATATCGAGCATATCTATGGTACAATGCAATCTGAGCGAAGCACAAGATGATGAGCTACAAGACTACTTTGAACTGATATAGTCAAGTGTTAACACTGCGACATTCTTTCATGGTAGGCGGAATGCGAGAATCAGTATCCTATATTACCTTCCATTGCGCGAGATTACTTGGCAATTTCAGGTTTGTGAATGAAACAGAAGACAGAACATATGCTTACATATCCATCTACAGATACGAGTGCTCCTGCCGAACGAGTGTTTTCCGATGTTCAAATACTCATACCTTGTGTCGTATAGGACGACTCATATTGATGTATAAGTCATATCGGTAATGACCGTAATGAAATAAACTCAGAGAGTCACCTATAATTAGTGCGGAACTGAGTATCCTGATCTGAGTGAAAATAAAGATCAGGTACATGAAATAACTCCGCTTGATCCAAGATCACAGCAGAAAAGAATAAGAAGAATACGACGGACAAGATAAGAGTATCAAGACACCCGAAAGGACATGTTTTACCCAACCATGATCTTTCTACAAGCTCCACTCTAATTCTTGAATATAAATAGGATAGAAAATGATGTACTAGAACAATATCTCTTTTTCATTGAACTTTACGATTAAAAAGAGTCTCAAAGGATTTACTCGTCTGATTTTCCTATTTTTTGATCTATCCATTTATCACACCTTGGAATCATCAATTGCTATCATCCAGCACAATTTCATGCATGTACGCTGTTACGCTGTATTTTTCGGTTACTGTATATGGGTAGTGTTGTTCCAAGTGTTGTCGTAGCGTAAGCTGGATGACGGTGATTGTTGTTAAAGGTATCAGTTGAGTAATGTTCGTTGATAGAAAGGTTCAGAATTGAGTGAGCACCAGGTGTAGATTTAAGTCGAACACCAAGACTTGGTTAAGCGGTAAAGCTTGAAGAAAGAAAAAGAAAGGTTTGAATAGAGTAACTGTTGTCGGTATTGACAATATCCAAGGAGATCTGGATAAAATAAAATATGACCGTTAGTAAGATCGCTGATATGGTTACCTTGAATCAGCAAAGAGTTTCGTCAAAGATAAAAAGAGAAATAAAAAGAGGACAGCGGAATTGTCGTCGCTTGTCAGACAGAGAATAAAATAAAAAGAAAAGAAAAGAAAAGAAAAGGAAAGGAAAGGAATCAATGGATTCGGGTTAACGGTGGTTTCTTGAGAATAACCAACGGAGGCGAGCAATAAAAGGCGGTTTGAGAAATAAAAGAAAAACCTTTGGAAAAGACCTTTTGAGATGGCTTGAGATAACCAAGAGGAGAATATGCTGTTATAACCTAATGTTTTATTCATTGAATTGGAGGGGTATTTATACAAAATAGATCGATAGAAAATAATTTCGCTAAGTGGATGATCATCTAGTCTATCATGGCTCGAATGGATAATGACGGCAGGTAATTGGTTCAATCGTATGCACTTTGGATCGTATGCACTTTGGATCGTATGCATCTTGGATCATATGCATCTTGGATCGTATGTACTTTGGATCGTATGCGGTTTCGATTGTATGCAGTTTCGAGTGGATGTACCTTTGGATAAGGTTTGGGGGTCTTGTTGGGGGTGATACCAGAGGTCATGTGCCGTTGTCAGAGTGGATGTCGGTTTGTATAGGATTCCGTGAGCCTAATGATAAGAACCTAGAGGACTTCAAAGTTGTAACACAACTTTGAAAGAGATATTGTGTCAAGGCGACATCTTTTATTGATCCACTTGAAAAAGAATAAAAAAATAAAAACAAAGTAAAATTGATATTGTGGATAAAGAAAAATAAAAAGGCAAGATTGCCACAGAGTAAAAATCGGCGCGCTACAACGCTGTTGAAATATCAACTTCTTTGTAAAGAAAGCAAGTATTAGTTGCAGATGATAAACGAGGTTCCAACTGATACACTGTTTTATACCAGATGAACAATAGATTCTCATTACAGACAGTCAATGGTATCCATTGACTGTGATAAAAAGAAAGACAACTAAAAAAAAAATGCAGCAAACAAAAAAAGGTTCAAAATTAGTACTCTTTTTTTTATATTTTACCTTTTACTTCACTTACTTCCTTCAACCAGTAGAATACTACTGTTATTACAATAAATGTCACTCATTTGCAAATAGCTACTCATTATAAAGTACATTGCTCCTCTAAAATTGAATTACTATAATTACTATTTCCTTTGACATTGCAGTATCAGTATCAGTTGAATCTAGTAATCTATATCAATTTTGTATTATAGTAACATTTTACTTGTAGTAACATTTTACTATGCTGACTGATGTATCTAAATTTAAGTATGGGCGATGTAAAGTAAGCGAGACTCAAAAAAGAATTGTTTTATTAAAATGATTGTTTTATTGTTTAAATAATTCACAGTGCTTGTAGATAATGGTGGGATAGAGGAGTTTAGAGATATCTTTAGATGATCCTTTACTAGAGTAGTGTGGAATCTGGTAAGTAAAAAGATAGAAAAATGGATAACAAAGATAAGTCCTTGAGACTCGATGAAGAAAAAAAAATTTTTATTAAAACAGAATCCAAGAAATATTTATAGTTGTAGTAGGTTTCTGATCGTAGTTTTGTTCTTTATCACTGTGAACCAATCGGTAATCTTAGTTGACCTTAGAAAAAGTTTTTCATGATGAGAACCAATGGTAAGGTCATTGTCCTTGTTCTCGGTGTTCTTAGAATTAGTCTCTGAGTTCCTGGGTATAAAAAAAATCTTTTTTACCAGGTTTCAGATTGATAAGATATCAGATTGATAGCTGAGTTAAAGTGGAAGAACTTCTTTACGATCACTATTTTAAAATTACTGCTTTAGGTAATGTGAAGATGTTTGTATCTGTTGTATATGCCAAAATACGACAAGTAGAACCATTATGTTTATCCTAATATATTCTGTGTCTACTGGTATTTCAGTAACAGATAGATGAGATAAGACTGTTATAAACTTGGTTTTTAAAGGTTCAATAATGTAGACAATCGAGAGTTATATTTATTTAGAAATTGTAATGAGTCAGTATTTATAACTTCGGATAAATGTCTTCCCTTTCTGACTATATTATGGACTCTGATTGATAGTTGTAATTCATTGACCCTGCTCTTATAGCATGTAATTGAGAAAGTATAAGTAGAGAGTTGTCTCTCATAACTGTTGTTGATTTACTACAAAGACATATCTAGTGTGGTATATGTGACATGCTGTAGTGCACGTAGAAATAAATATCTGTGTACAGTTACAGATCAAATAGTAATTGGGATTAATATATTAACAAACATAATAATATTCCATTCTATATATAAATATATCCTAAGTACAAACATATGTAGCTTTGTAATAAGGGAATTAACATATAATAGAATTACATGGAAAATAGATTATTAGGCGGATGTCCAGAAGTTTTGTAGATATGAGATTGTTTTCCGAATCAAAAGATGACGAATAAATATACAACGTTTGAGCGGCCGCCGATGTTCGAAGAAATATGATCGATTGAAATGATCGCCGCTGTACAATAGCATAAACGCTTCTAAAGAGGACGCACTCATTTTATTTAGAAGGGGTCGTTTGAAAGAGATGACGTGTGATGTGCGAACACGCAGCATTTACTAAACTTTCGGACGTTCCGATGAGACACGACCATCCTCCTAGAGGACCTCTGCCAAGGCCGCCTGATGGAATGTTTCATCGTGTAGGATAGAAGCCTTTAAAAAAAAGGTGATCGTTGGTTAGCAATGATGATATTACCTTGATCATTCAGTGACGAGCATAAGATGCGAATGGT
>JNDT01001144.1:0-38279 GCA_000697055.1 Saksenaea vasiformis B4078
AGTCATCAGATTTTGACATGACCTGCCCCGAATCTGACACTTTTTATGCATTGGAACCTTTGACTCAGCTACACTTGACTAATGGTAATTTCTAGTACATTGTATTATGAAACGCGCTACGCCAAAAAGATTCAGTGATTGTCAATTGTCTACTTTGCGCAATTAATAATTATAAGACCAGCAATTACAAACGCAAACTTCTAGCAATACATTACTGTTACATTCTTATGCAATGCTGTGAAAACTTGTCTTCTACTTTAACTTTCCGGTTTTAAGTTTCTAACTACTAAAGAAAAGATATTTTTTAAATAAAAAAGCAAAGAGTGAAATGCGTTCATCTGCAATTCCAATGACAGTCGATTGAGACGAATGAGTATAGAATATTCGTTGTTATTCGAATGAAGCTACGAATATTCGAATAACTATTCGAATATGAATTTCATATTCGTATTCGTTCGTAGCTGACGAACGAATATTCGTATTCATTCGTCAAACTAAAATACTTATTCGTATTCATTCTTTAGACGAACGAATACGAACGAATACGAATATACGAATATTTTGCCGAATTCTATCATAGAATAAAGAAATAATTAAGGTGTACGAGATAAACCCAACGTGCTCTACAGGTATTTAAAATTCGAGTTGCTACAGGTATTAAAAACCCGAGTTGCTTCATGCTTCAAGTGGTTTTAAAATCCGAGTTGCTACGTGGTAGTCGTCAGGAACAATGGATGGGCATGTGATCAGCGGAGTTGCAATAGAAATGGCGGCAGGTCCTTTGAAGTGTCTATACATCTTTTACTATGCCGTTTTCTATGCATAACAATATGTTTTCTCATCTCCATTTATTAATCTCCATTCAATATAAAATAAAATAAAAATAACTGATATCAAAAAAGAAAAATGGAAGATTTACATTATAAATTATTTAAATAATAGAACAATCATTTTAATAAAATAATTCTTTTTTGAGTTTCGCTTACTTTATGTTACCTATACTTGAATTTAGATATATTATATACTAAAATATGTCTCTATTTAGAGTACTAATTAAAGTTACTCATTTATAATTTAGTTACTAAAACATTTGAAACTACTTTTTTAATTTTGCATTTTTAGTTTAACTAAAATTATTTCTGAATGTATTATTTACTTAGGTCAGACAATATAAAAGTATGTAAGACTGAGCTTTATTCTTTAAAAAAAACAATTAAAAACATTATTCTAGCTTCTACTCTTTAGTTATCAGAAGTAAGATCTTAATTATTAACTCAGTTCTAGTTATATAGTCTTTCATTTATAATACTGAAATATATTTTAAATTATAAAACAGCTTTTTTTTTATCAATCTTTAAAAATACTTAATAGATAATAGTAATATCTAAAATTAAAGATAATAATTCACTTTAAAATTAATAAAATATTAAATACTTAATTTTACTAAATTTTTTAATAAAATATTTTAATTATTTTTTATTTTTTATTTTAATCTCTTTTTTTATCTTTTTTTATAACAAAAAATATTAGTTCTTTTTTTAATTTATAATATTTAATTTTAATCTTCTTTTCATCTTTTCTTAAAAAAAATTACCTGTTTCTCTTCTGATTTGTAATATTCAATTTTCTAATTTGCAACCAAGCCGGCTTAGCTCAGTTGGCAGAGCGTATGTCTTGTAAACATAAGGCCGCTAGTTCGATTCTGGCAGTCGGCAATTCTTTTTGCATTTTTCGCCGTCGAATTCTCTCAGCCAATCAGATGCAGCCATTATTTTGTTGCCGATCAGTCTATTCTCTCTGATTCGCGCTTTTTTTTCTTATTAAATCATCGAAAATACGGCTTACCACATGAAGCTTTTTTAGTATGTATTTCTTCTATAGTTAATTTTGCCATTACATTATGTAGTTCCTGTTGAGCGTCAACCGAAGATTTTGCTATATTTGACGCATTAGATCCTTCAAGATAGACGTGGAAAAGTCTGCGTAATGGTTATCATTTGAAAGGTAACAAATGACAAATAATCCTATCCTGCTCTTGTTCAAGGCTATTACAAAAGAGTTTAAATAGTAAACAATTGTAGTTAGCTAGGGATCGCTTGTTTGGATTTTTTTGAACCTTCATCTTTTTACGACGCCCCCCGATAACATCGATCTCACAATTATATGGAAGACAGTGCTGACATCAATTTAGTATTGTAAAACTCAATGGAGCAGTCAATGCATCTGGTTCCTAACATTGTACTTGTTTTACAGCTTACAGATGCAGGTAAGTAACACAACCTTCATACGAAACAGGTGGGGAGAATTTCCTTTCGCATCCTCGGAGTCTCTTGTCTTCCTTCAGTATCCATCACAGACCTGAGGCGGATGTCCAGAAGTTTTGTAGATATGAGATTGTTTTCCGAATCAAAAGATGACGAATAAATATGCAACGTTTGAGCGGCCACCGATGTTCTAAGAAATATGATTGATTGAAATGATCGCCGCTGTACGATAGCATAAAGGCTTCTAAAGAGGACGCACTCATTTTGTTTAGAAGGGGTCGTTTGAAAGAAATGACCTGTGATGTGCGAACATGCAGCATTTACTAAACTTTCGGACGTTCCGATGAGACACGACCATCCTCCTGATACGGTACGGCCACCCGCACGAGAGGCAGAATATCTCCGGGGAAAATGAAGGCATCACCGCATCATTTCATTTGACTAACCATGGTACGCCGCTCCAATAAATTTTGCGTCCATGGAAGGACCAAGTTCATGTAACGTACGATCTTCTGCCATAATTGATGTATATTTGTTTTCTTTCAGCGCGACATCGATTCTTTCTGAATGCAAAAAGGTATTTAGCATAGAGTAGAACATATTTCAATAACAGCAAGCTGCGAAGAGGCAAACATGTCGACTCGCTGCCATTGTTGCATCACTGATCTCGAATTTCGGATGCTGGGCGGACATCCATTTTGAATGCCGATTTCCTACTCCTGTCTTCTGTAGGTTGAAACAAGCTTTTTACTTCCGTTCTTGCCTGTTATGAGTTTCTTGGATGACACCGAGGTTGGAATAAGCGCTACTATCCAGGATCCCATTCAGCCTGTGCCAGTCGTGCGCAACGATGGCAAGAAAACGAAACAGCGGACACTTCCTCCCGACGTTCTTATACGTGTGTTCCAGCATCTGCCCATTCCTTCGCTAGTCAACGTCGCCTTAGTCTCGAGACGATTCAAGGTTCTTGCTTACGATGACGAGATTTGGGATGCAAAATTAAGGGTTATGTTGCGCCACGACACTGGTGCACTCGCATCAATCTTAGGTAAACTATAGCATAAATGAGGTGGCAAAACGAAGAGAACCTCACCCACCAATGGAGAGAAGACTAAAACATGTGCAATACAGCAAATTACAACGCAAAGTCACCCCTCATGGATAAAGACGAAAGTTTTCTTATCAACAATAAACCTCTCAATGCGCTAATCCCTGGGCTTTCCACAGACCCTTACAGTGCCAGGGCGAGAGCCAAGTCTACGGGAGAGGCGAGGGAGCAATTCAAGGCGCTATACATAAAGCTTATGCCTTACTATGTGGGGCTTCGGGAACGACACAAAGAGTCTAAGATTCTGCGTGATTTGGGAGCGAAACCAGAAGAATGCGGCCGGACCCTGAACATGCTGGTGGGCTTTGGGGATTGTCACGTTGTCGATGATTGGAAACAGGTGAAGAATTTCGCAGAATATTTTAAGTATTGCTGACGAGAAGGACGAGATATCCCCAGATCAACGAAGGTGTGCAGGCACTTTGTCAATATTTTGAAAGCGCCTCACTTCATGAGTTCGAGGTTGCATATGATGTACATAATACCACAGAAATGAAGGTAAAGACGAATATATACTTGTTGGGTTGTGCTTAGTGTTTATAGATGTATGCGAATGCACTGATAGTTTTGAATGGCGGAAACCTCTGCATACAAACCTTTCTTCAAAAGCACCCGATATTTTATGACAACCCTTTCAAGCCAGAAGATAATTTTACGTATGTGCTGATCATTGGGTGCGTTATCAGGATAATTTAACTGTGCTTACCGTAGCGAATCGCCAAGCGATTTATCCCCCTTGAAAACATTTCTATCTGTTGTTACAGAAGAGTTTAAGCAGCAATCGCAGTTGATATCCGAAGTATTTCCTGATAATGCGGATGTGTATTATATGTTTGCTGATCGGGTGTTTGAGGACGTTGTGAGTTCCATTGCCAAAGTTTAAGGATCTGCGTTATTCATTCTCTTATAGATTGCAGAATATGTCGGTCAACTGTTAGGAAGAGCACAAGCGAAGGATGAGCGACTTTATTTACATACCATTTCACGCGTTTTGGAATTGGTCAACGATCTAGTGGATGTGTTGACAGATGAGACTTTGCCGAAGAGTATCGAAAAGGATCGCGGAATTAATCTCTTGTTCAAACTGTTTCTACCATTCTTGGATGATTATCTCTATGAAGAAAAATCATACGTCGAAAAGGCGTGTGATCAGCAAATCGATGAATGGGTAAGAAAAAGACATGGATGTGGATATGGCGCAAGCTGACATGCATGACGTGATAGAATAAATCATCTGGTGCACGAAGAGAGGATCCATCCGCACGATTGACTAACCAGTCTCGTGAGACCTTTAAAAGGTGTGTTTTAACAATGTGCTTATTATTTATTCATATGCTGATTATAAAATCAGGAATTATCTATCAGCGTTCAAGAAGGTGATCGCCCTGCCAGTTGACTTGGTATCAACCGCAGCAACGACTATCGCATCGCCATTCCAAAGGAGCGGTACTTTTTCCAATAAGACGGACGATTCGATAGGGAGACGACCTTCCATGAGCGCTACCGATTCAACTGCCATCGATTCGCCTCAGTCGACGCCACCAGCAACGCCAAAATCATCCATCACTCTTAGCAGACATGGAAAGAGTGGTTCTGTTACATCAAATTCAAAGTCGGATAGGCAATCTTTACACTCACGCCAGTCGTCTAAACATTCTGTGAAGAGCCCAACAGTTTCATCGCCTGACGCGAAGAATATGGATTTCAAACATGCTTTGGAAGATGCACAACAGGAATTGGATATGCTGCAAAATTTATTGAGTCTTGAAGTCGCTTTACAGCTTATCCATGTAAATAAGGATTCGGAACGCCGGGTTCAGCAGTTTGTAAAGATTGGATTCCCTGGAAGGATGAGATCAGATATGTAAGGCTACTAGAGTGGAGACATTACTTAACACAAACACTAGCCAAAAAGTATACGAGCAGATCTTTATCCGATTACTTAAGACGTTGGGAGTTTTGCATATCAAACCAGCATTTGACAGGTAAGCCCAGTCAAGTCAGATTCATTATCGAAATTAATCGTGCTTCTAGGGCTGCAGAGCATCTGTCAACCTACAAGCCAGATGCAGAGTCTCTGAAAAAGAACAGCGGCGATGTTCCGCCGTTGACTGAATTTTTTGAACTTGTGCATGTTGCTGATGTGATCCAGCAGATGGTTCAACTCTATTATGACGAAGAAATTGTAAGTATAAAACATCTTGAAAGATCTAAAACTTACAGATATGCAGACAAAATTCATAGACAAGCATGATTTTATGAATGAAGTCAACAAGGAGAAAAAGTCCTTTGAGAGAATTCTAGATGATTGTGTCGCTCGAGGAATGGATCACGGTATTCAGGTAAATACGTAAAATAGCTGTTGTAATGTGATTATTATTAATGGCCATAATAGGTATTGCTTGCACAGGTGGAACTTATTCTTTCGAGCAAACAACGACCTGACGACTATAACCCTCAATATATCGTTGCAGACTTGAAGCCAACAAATGTGAGTTTTGCTCTCCCTTTTTCTTCTGTTCTTCTAACGGCATGTCACTAGGCTTGCCAAGAAACAATCGGATGCCTGAAAACGAATACATCGATGTTATTTGGTGCTGCGGAGAAGGCTACCATGGACTTATTCTTCAGTGAAATCGGTCGACGATTCTTTGAGTAGGCGCATAGTAACATCTCCCATCGAGTCGCTAATGGGGAACTAGGACATTATGTAAGCATCTGAAATTACAGACTGTAAATGAACAAGGCGGTTTCCGTTATATCAGGTTTGTATTCCAGTAATGGCTAGTCTCTGAAATTAAATTCTATATTAGTGATATGAATGCCTACTACGATTTTATTGTATCTCTACGACAGAAATCAGTGACGCCATATTTTACCGCCTTGAAGTCACTTGCAAACCTTTACATTATATCTTCGGCTCAAGATATCAAAAACGTCATTCACGATCTGGAACGATACAACGGTCTAATGCGAGTAGAAGACTTGTTCGAGTTCGCAGCCTGCAGGAGTGATTGGCCCGTCATCAGAAAGGTGGTCCAAAAGGATATGACAGATTGTACCATCATGTAGATGATTGAGTCACACTGATTCAATTTTGATGTTTTGCTTTTATTTGCTTTTATAAAAACCTACTACACTAATTATTATTTCAAAAGTAAACAATACATCATTAGTCATAAACACTTATCGGCAATATCTTTGTCACGCAGTTGCAAGCATACCGCTACTGCAAAGAGACACATGCACTTCTTGATCTCAGCTGATTCAACATGAGCCCATGTCTTGGTAAATACGCTTTCCACTGGTCTCAGCCAGCTACACACAATGTGCTTCTTCGCTGTGTGAATGCGGGTTTATCAAATATGTCGAGGTGATTCGAAGCTTGTAGAGTGACGCAGTATCCCTTTTGGCTTTGGCTTTGGCTTAGTTAAGCTCAATCGCTTTGTACGCTGATTAAGCTGTTTGTGCTGCTTGGTTGGAGATCTCTCGTACCAAAGTGGGTAATAACTCGACCAGGCTTGCGCTGGTGGCTCGAATTGATGATGTGAATGAGAAGCTGAGGGGTACCAGTAACTGCTGCCGTTGTCTGATTCGTATGGTAAGTCACTGAATGGACTGACCCTTCCGTGCAATTCATGCTTGCTGTAAGGTGCCTCTATGTCTTCATGGTAGTAGGTAACGTAGATAGGGTAACGCCATAGTCCCCAAGGGTATACGTCCTGGTAGTCTCTGTGGTACGACCAATCAGGCTCCGTGTCATTGTCCACAATTCTGTCTTCTTCAGAATGCGTTGTGTTACTTTTGGAGGAGAATGATTTTGATCGATGTAATTCCAACGGTTCCTGTTGCTCTCTGTTATAATGCATCAGGAGTCGCTCAAGTTGTTTGATGGTCTTTGAAAATTCCTGCTCCCGCTGACGGTATTCTTCTTCTCGTCTTGACCAGTGTTCTCGTTCTTGTCGAATTTCGTGTAATTGTCGTCGAAGCAAAGCGAGTTGATCTATGTCATTTTTTGCGGTCTCCCATCCTCTCAAGCTCTCTACATCTGGCCGAGAGGAATCTTTCCAAGAGGGAGTAGAAGGTCCAGCCTTTGAGAAGATGGGATCTACTGAAATTTCATGACTGGATGGTTGAGATTGTTCTGCGCTATTGTGCTTGAGTATCGGTATAATGGATGTTTGCTTTACATCGACCTTCGTATCTTCAATCAAAGTTTTATCACAGGCATCCGCATTCAGTACTCGTTTTGTGGGTGGGATTGCCCTTTTTGGTTTCGGCATCAGCAGCATTGGCGACGAAGTTCCTTCGTGCTGCGCAGACAAGCTGGCCCTGGTTTCTTTTGTAGCTGGTGGTCCAGGTATCCCACTGCTTGGCTGCGGATAACCGGTATAATCAAGGAGATCGGATGGTGACTTGACTCGAGCTTCGAGTGGAGGGAAAGGTTTCGCAAGTATACCGGAGGCATCCACAATGCTTGATATCATTGGGCCAGAAGTATCTTTTCGCAGCTTCCGCCGTCTCCCTTTAAACAATCCAAATAATGCCATGTGAAGGTCGAGAGGAACGAAAAGAAAGAGGATCAGAAGATCCTCTCTCTTGACCCCTTATTCAAACAGTAATACATTGTGTTCCCATGCTACAGTCACCTGGCTTTTACTGGCGAAAAGTTTGGGCTAAGATATAAAACGGTAAACAGTAACCCTTTTTTTCTTTGTTTTTGACGCCGAGTACTACGTAACAAAAGGACTTCGCAGGGAAACATGACGAACTCTCCCTTTTCTATGCAATTGCCGATATTCAGATAAACGGTTTATTTGTAGCTTTTCAGCGAGAGGTCTTTACACCTTCCCTAGCAGCCATGTAGAGAATGCGACGGTGGATTTGGCAGAAGGACGTTTAAAATAACAGCCAATTGTCCTCGGCTAACGGTGCATCAAGCCTGTGTGTTATACAATTTCCTTTTATTTCTCTGGGAGGTCAATTCTACTTTTGATCGACGGCTATTATACCGTCGTGGGTGAGGTATAACCAATTTTGGAAAGGCAAAACCTTGGCGTGTTAATCAATTTCAAAGTCAGTTTCACAAAAGGACGCATTTCCTCCCTCCGGCAGCTTTCTTTTACCTCTTTCATCTCTAGCCTGGATATGGTATAAGTTGCTTGAATGGTTTCTAATTCAAACCGATGGATAGGTGATCAATCTTTTGGTTTTTTTTTTAAAAAAATCTAAGTCTATGATGTTCGACGGCACAAGGTCTTTTACGGTCTACCTGGCAGCCAGGTTCGAATAACTTATCTATTAACTAACATTATACGTAGCATTCAGTCTATAATTGAAAAGGCAGAGCATATTGCAGTGTGCAAATTCTGTCTTGTGAAGTAATCACTGCATATCTCTGTTTAACCTCCACTTTTTTGTAAGTATCGCCTACGCGTTCTATTTTAACCATGTAGTAATGGTGGCTATTGAACATGCAGATCATATCGTGGTGTGCAAGCATCGTATCCTGTTTTGCAGCTAATGGCCCGTTGAATTTTCTAAGTGAAATATACTACTCACGATCTGTACTGAATAGCATTTTTAGTAGGACTTCGCCACTTAATGGCGCTGATTCTACCAGAACATGCTAGTATCGTTGGCTTGGCTAAGGTTGCGGTGATCATGAATTTCCCGTTAGCAAGCGATATCTGTCAATTTTGACGGTGCTGATACAAGTTCCTATTGCACTGTTGTCATCGGTACACTGTTCCTCATAGTTCCGAAGCTGGGATCTTATCTGCTTTTACGTGGCACATCTTTTCCCCTACTGGCGATGGGGAATTAAGGAGCTTCCAATATGGCTCTTTATTAGATACGAGTTCTGTGTCCGGTAGTGCAGCGGGGGAGCGCTTCCAGGCTTTTGCGGCTAAGAGAACAATCTAGTTCTAATGGTGGTTGAGTGACATCGCGATTTGCGTCACATGCTGAAGATGAGCTAACTAAGTGTTTACTGAATTTTCTAAACTGCTTTTGACAGTGCCTGGGCTTGCTACTGTTTATTGAACAATTTTTTTACGCTACTCTAAACAAATTATGCGCCCATCAAGAGCCAAGCTGGAGCTGAGAGAGGCAACAAAATCAATCATTTACTTACATCAACTTGGGCCCCAGGTGGATGCATAATTTATTGGAGAAACATAAAAGATTGTTCACGGTTAGTAAATGGAAGATGTTTTGTTGTCAGTTTACTTACCCCGAGGGTAATCCCGCATAATCACGGGGGTCTGCCCCGCACCTTGGCCGGGTTGGAGATTATCCTGGCATATACGGCCAGTGTTGATTGCACTGCAGAGGACTTGAAGTGATACAACGTCCAGCGATCTATTGTACAAGATGAGTGATGCTGAGCGCGACAATATATATTTTACTTACTTAAGTGATGGGTAAAAAACGCCACCACAGCCGAGACGGTTCGACAGCAGGGGACATGCAGGCTAAACGATAGATAAAAAGACATGAATGATCCTGTATACGTGATGAAGAATTGACATCCTTACCGAGATGTTTTTTTGAAGACAGAGCCAAAAAAAAAAAGAGAATACATGCGTCCCTTTAAATACGCTCATTTTACGCATCCCAATTGGTGCGTTGGGGAATCTATTACAATGGACCAGCATACACCTTTGATCTAGAAGTAAAGATATCTGCTTTTCTGCGCAAAAATCCATTGCTCCTCACCGCAGGATGGAGATGGTGTCAACGCAAAGTAATGTTCGAATGACGCAAATGTGTGGTGAAAATTTGTATTTTTATTAATGACCGTGAGTGCTTCTATATTTAACATGTCCACTCTGGTCCGGTCTCGTAGATAAAGCAGGAAAAAAAACCTTGTGAGCAAACGGAAAAAATGCAAAGCTATGGTGTGCGATCTATGGGGGGGGGGGGGCATGAGGGAAGGAAGGGGTGAGGTTCTAGCGAAGGTGAAGTATGTCCATGGTGGTTAACCAGCCATGGGAGACAAAGAGGCGGGTGACCGCGCGCTTCACGCTATCTTGCAAGAATTCAAGTGCGTGAAGGCGGTGCCTTTGGCAGTCGAGAGCAATCTTCCTGCGCTCTGCGGGAGGGAGTGAGGAGTAGGTGGGGTCAAAGTTGCTGATGGTGGGGATATGTTGGCGTGGTGTAGGTGATCTGTGAGTTCGGGCAGGTATCCTTCATGGACAAGGAGGCCAACGACGTGGCGAGCAGGGAAGGCAAGGTCGAGCACTCGGACATCGGTGATACCCAGTGTGCGGAGGTAATTGCGGATTTCATGGCGTGGAAGTCGCTTTCGGGAGTGGAGATAGACGTACCGGAAGCACGACAGGGTGGCTTCTGGTGCTTGGAAGAAGTCGCTGGCAGCAAGTCGAGTGGTGGTAGCGGGTGTGGATTTCTTGGTGGTTGAGTGTGAAGCACCGTTGGGTCGTGACTGGAACTGATAAGTACAATGAGACTGAGGGTGTCGTTTATTTCGATAGAAAAGTAGACCAGGAACTAATTACTAGCTATGGCTGTATTTATATGATCGAAGATCATGTCTATTATACTGACACAGCGATGGCTTATATCTCAGACACGACAAGCACGTAGTTCGTTTTGCGCGGAGTGGGGGCAGGCGATAGTTGTGAGGTCTTTCTGGGCAATGGGGACCGGCGTAGCATCCTCGGTGTGGGAGGTACGTGGCGTCGGGGCTAATGATGGAGGCTTTAGCTTGCTTAGTGTCTTTGACACTGGAGGGCTCGCGATTGGAGGGGACAGCGCAGATGACACAGAAGGTGCTGGTGCTGGTGGTGGTGGCGATGAGCAAAGTCGCTTGGGAGTGGGGGCAATGAAAGCAGCGAACACTGAGCAATTAGTGACGCGTGAAGTAGTATGGGTCTTGGTGGGGCAGCTTTCGAGTTCGTTGACATAAGCTTGAAGAATTTCAAGTTGTTTTTGTTGATGGGCAAATGATTTCTTGTAAAAGTCCGCGGTCCACTTAGATCTGGTATAATTAGTCTCAAAGTCTTTGCGCTTCAGTTGAGGTGGGACTCTGAACATCAAAGTGGATTGTTGGGGTGGTCTGTCAAGTATCGGTGCTTCCGGATGTGTGTCTTATGGGTCATGGCTACGAAACCTTGTGTAACGACACAAGACGCGACGCAAGTGTGTGCAGTATTACGTTTCTTGAGGTTTCCAGATTTTCGCGCTCCGCAGAACAGTCCCACGCTGTGAGCGGCGGGGGGACAGACGCTGTCACCCCAGCCAAAACTTTCCCAAAATACCCGCTTGTTATTCCTTGCTGAAATGTACTTTACTCGCACCCTCGGAAAGGCCTCCACGAATGCCCTTCGCGTTCAGAGAGCCAATGCTCGTTTTCTCTCTCGCGCAGTTGCCCAACCCCTCGGTGTTCAGGCTTCTCTGAAGGGTATATATATCATTCGGTTTCCAACGAAATAGTTGTAACTCATGTCAACCTTAGCTCGCAACTATGCTACCGAGGCTAAGTCGGCTGGTCAGATTCGGTAAGCGTTTTCATTTGACATTCGAGTTACGACTTGGACACGTGCAGAATGGAATGCTCAACGCGATTCTTTATCTATTATTTCAGTTCTGTTATTGGTGCCGTTGTCGATGTCCAGTTCGATCAGGAAAACTTGCCTGCTATCTTGAACGCCTTGGAAGTACAGGACCATGCTGGTGGTCGCCTTGTTCTCGAGGTTGCTCAGCACCTGGGTGAGAACACTGTCCGCACCATTGCTATGGACGGTACAGAGGGTACGCAATGTTACAACTAGATCGATATTCTATCAATAGCGGGACTTGCTAATGCAACAGTTAGGTCTCGTTCGCGGCCAGAAGGTTGTCGATACTGGCGCTCCTATTACCATTCCCGTCGGTAAGGAGGTCTTGGGCCGTATCATCAACGTCATTGGTGAACCCATTGATGAGCGTGGTCCTATCAAGGCCAAGTCTTCGCGTCCTATTCACGCTGAGGCTCCCGAGTTCGTTGATCAATCTCCCACTCCCGAAATTCTTGAGACTGGTATCAAGGTCGTTGACTTGTTGGCTCCCTATGCTCGTGGTGGTAAGATCGGTCTTTTCGGTGGTGCCGGTGTGGGTAAGACTGTGTTGATTCAGGAATTGATCAACAACATCGCCAAGGCCCACGGTGGTTACTCCATTTTCTGTGGTGTTGGTGAGCGTACTCGTGAGGGTAACGATTTGTACCACGAAATGATGGAAACTGGTGTCATCAAGCTTGAGGGTGATTCCAAGTGTGCTCTTGTCTTTGGTCAGATGAACGAGCCCCCAGGAGCCCGTGCTCGTGTCGCTTTGACTGGTTTGACCATTGCTGAGTACTTCCGTGACGAAGAAGGTCAGGATGTGTTGCTTTTCATTGACAACATTTTCCGTTTCACCCAGGCCGGTTCGGAAGTGTCTGCCCTTTTGGGTCGTATCCCCTCTGCTGTCGGTTACCAGCCCACTTTGTCCACTGATATGGGTGGTATGCAGGAACGTATTACCACTACCAAGAACGGTTCCATTACCTCCGTCCAGGCTGTCTACGTGCCCGCTGACGATTTGACCGATCCTGCTCCTGCCACTACCTTTGCTCACTTGGACGCCACCACTGTGTTGTCTCGTTCCATTGCTGAGTTGGGTATCTACCCCGCTGTCGATCCTCTTGACTCCAAGTCTCGTATCTTGGATCCCCGTATTGTCGGCCAGGAGCACTACAAGGTTGCTACTGATGTCCAGCAGATCCTTCAGAACTACAAGTCTCTCCAGGATATCATTGCCATTTTGGGTATGGACGAACTGTCCGAAGAAGACAAGCTTGTTGTCGAGCGTGCTCGTAAGATCCAGCGTTTCCTGTCCCAGCCTTTCGCTGTTGCTCAGGTCTTCACTGGTTATGAAGGTCGTCTCGTCAAGCTTCAGGATACCATCCGTTCCTTCAAGGAGATCCTGGACGGTAAGCACGATAACTTGCCTGAATCTGCTTTCTACATGCAAGGTGATATCAACGATGTCATTAAGCGTGCTGAAGAGCTCGCCAAAGAAATGGGAGCTCAATAAATTGTACAATCCACATAAAATAAAAATAAAAGCGTCATGCATCTTTTCCCTAGATATTTATGATTCATGATACCGGTGGACTCTTGCAATCGTAGAAAGCTATGCCTATTTGCTAATCGAAGACTGCAGCACGTTCTTGCCAACGTTGTCAGCGAGAAAGTAGATATCATCGGGCGATATGCCTATACCCAGAAAACTGTCTTGTCAGTGTCAGGGGAGCTGGGAAGCTTTTGCGTTATTTTTTCTAATGAAACAAGTATCCATTCGTTCCAATAATCCTTAATGCATAGCATTAGGAATGTGCTGCTACCACTGCAGTATCCGGATCGATTTAGTAGGAGCAGTTGAAGCTCTAACGTGGACAATTACGAAGCAGCGTGGCAACGAGTCATTTGTAAGAGTGTGCTACGTTGTAAAAAAAATTTCAATGCATGAGATCTTCAAACTATAGCAGAATTTCTTTAATGGCGTCAAATATGCTTTTTATGAATGCAGAATACAATTCTTCAGTGCATGCGACGTAATACCATATTGAGCAAGTTTGATGCCATGTGTTTTCCAGAGAGCGCTAGTAGAAATTCTAACATTATCGGATAGTGTCTCAAAATGACCGACCCTTTGGTAGCAATAAAGCATCGAGATTTTCCTGGTGCATTCTCTCTTTCTTTTAGTCACATGAAACACAGAAAACTCGTGATGGCAAAAATGGAAAAGATACAAAGAAAACAGAGATCAATAATAATACGTGCATCTTGATGTTTTTCAATATGCAAGCGGTGTGTAACCATGTATTAGCACATGGAAGATTTGCTGAATTGGCTTTCCTATCAGATATGTATTTAGCGTGGTAATTGCTATATACGCTATGAACAAAAACAAAATACCTTTTTCATGTATGCTAAAGTAACTGCTGGTGAATGTGTGAGGCTATGACACGTAGATTCGTGAAGTGCTTCCCTGGAATGAAAAAGGGGGAATAGTGCTACGCTTTTTTCAACATACAATACTAGCGGCTGATCATTCTCCCCCGTAAATTCTCTGGGGCGCGTATGTGTAAACGCCTTCCTAAAACGCGATGCTGTGCTTTATCAGGGCAGTTTCTTTTTTGTCTCACCACATTATTCTCTTTTTTTTTCCTTCGTTATGAATCCTCAGAAAACACAACCAGAGTGGACATATCAGCTCACGGAAAATTTGATACGTCCAACTGAGAAACAACAACATCCCTCCATTCTAGTCTCTTCATTACCGTCTCATGCCACAGTCTTTCATCACGCCAATCCCTCTGATGCTGACGCATCTTTTGGTCAATATATTGATAATCAATTTCAAGCAGACGCCTCCGTATTAAAAAGTAGACTGCCTGAAGCCAGTAACAGCGGTGACAACAGTGACTTACCAAAAAATCTGGACAGTAATCATAACAGCGACGAATCGAAACTTAAAGCACCTTTACCAATACAACCGCCCCCTGTCGATACGTTCTGGAAAACACTTGCAGCGGATCTTCAGCAACATCGACCAAAGCAGTATAATATGGATAATATGGATTATTATCATTCAGCACCGATGGACGAAAAGTTACCATGGTGGGTTGCACCAAATGAGGATAATGAGGATGGATTTTATTCTGTCGGTGCGCTACTTTTCCTTTTTGGTTTCATCTTTCCACCTCTATGGTGGTTGGGTTCTTTTTGGCCAAAACAAGTCCGAGAACAAGGTGGCAAAATGGCAGAACGATGGCAAAAGCTTAATCGATACATGTCCATCGGCTTTAGTATTATTTTAATCATCGCCATTATCATCACAGCCGCAATGCTAAGCAAAAGCTGAAAATAAGTAAGGCGCCTCAGACGGTTAGATTTCCCTTTTTATATCCATGCATTTCATGTATTTGTATCCCTTACCGCTATAATTACTTTTTGTTGTAAAAAGAACTGTTCATTGATTTTATTTGCATGGATTATCGAATGTGCAAAGGGTACATGAAAAGTATATTAACGCTTGCACTTGGTTGTCCACAAGGTGCATATATTGTTGAAAGGTAGGGTCTGTCAATAGATAATAGATATGGTATAAAAAACAGGCAAACTGTGTATAAAAAAAAAGAGGAAGACGGAGTAAGGTCTTTGTTCTATCTATATTCCGTCAGGCTTCACAGGTGCTAAGGTAAAGTGTGGTACGTGACCGTCTGGTTTATCTGCTTCGCCGTCTCCGAGTCCAGAGTGAATGCTGGGAGTTACGACTATAACCTCTTGTTTTTCAACCGAGGGTATATTCTTCTTGTCATCGTTGGTCTGTGCAGATCCTTCGATGAAAGGTGCTGTTTCTTGTCGACGTTCCGTCTCGAAATAACCGGGCTTAGGTTCTTCGTGCATTGGTGCTTCTAGTGACGCTGTAGCATCGTAGAAAGAAGGCGCCTCTTTTTTAGATTCATTTGTGGCGGGTGCACTTGGGTTTTTGTCGTTATCTCTTTCACGTCGTTTGCGGATCATAAAGAATGCAATGACTCCAGCAATGGCGGCGATCTAAACATCAAAAAGAAGTCAATATATCTTGTTCTACGATAGCGACTCAACCACATACGCCGACAATGACTCCGACGACAATTCCTGCAATGGCCCCACCCGATAATCCAGCAGGAGGAGGAGTAGTAGTACCGCTTGATGGTCCATTCGCTGGGAGTTTCGTGTATTGACCACTTTCAACGTACGAATTTACCCATTGCTCGTTATTTAGATCCATAACGAAGAAATCGTTTCTTTGTTTGCCCAGGCTATCAACACCAAAGATAATAAACATGGAAACGTTGCTAACGATAGCTATAACAAAGTAAGAATGCATTTCTCAATCTATTTGCTTTATTTACCTGAATGTCCAAAACGAGGACCAGCACCAGTCAACGGACCCAGATCGGTGATTTTTGTCCAAGTTAAAGTGCTTGTATTCAGTGTATATATGTAATCATCGACTGCCTTGCTCGGGTTGTAATCGTTGACTGTCAAGTTTGGGTTGTCAGAATTCACTACAATGAAGAGAACGGTTTAGATACAATTATCTCCCGAGGCTTGCCGTAGCTGCTGCTTTCCCTGTGCCAGCGCCGCCATAAAGAAAAATGATATCCGAATCAGGTACTAAGCGAAGAGCATCAGTTAGTCTCCTGATGCTTAAATGGATCACATACGTCGGACAGTTGTATGAGCAGTTCTTGATGAAGGAACGGCACCAGTCGCAGAGTTTAGCAACCACTTAGAGCTGACTGTGTCGAAAGTTATAATTTCTGTCATCGGGGCCGGCTTCAGTTCGAACGGGTTTGTCCAATTTGCCTTATATGGAACCCAAAAAGCGTTATATCCACCAATATAATAAATAGTGTTGTTATCTCTAGATGTAATCGTGGAGCATCCGAACCGATTGCGATTTAGCGGGATTTGATATTGGGTCAGATTTGCCCACGTAAACTTTTTCCTTTCAGATTAGATATTTGGCTAAAGCAGTCAATGCTAACATGCTTACTGAAGGATTAATCATAGCAGGCTGTCCCCAATAAACGACTTGATAATTGCCTGTGGCAGGTTCGCTGTGATGAAGTGTAAGATAAGGTCAATTTGCCGTTCAACTACCTTACACCACCCCATAGCCAGATATTATTCTTTGCATCAAGAGCAATGCTTGACTGTCGTCTATAGAAACAGAGTTAAAAATGAACGTTGCATAGTAATTGAACATTACGCTTGGGTGCCATGACCAGCAACATTTGTCCAGGTATCAGTATCGGCGTGATAAACAGTTGTCTGATTTACAAGAGGACCCGTGTTATTGGGGCCTAGACCTCCATGGATTAGATATCCTGGAAATTCTCTCAGCGCTACAATGGCGAACAAGCAATTTGGTTCCAGAGCAAAATTTCGAGTCAACAGAGTGACCCAATTATCGTTTTGCTTTTGAACGTCAAAATCTTTGGATATATCGAGGGAAATATGATCGTTCAAGGACTGCAAAGCCCCTGCTCCATCTAAAGTTCGCCCTCCATAACAATAAATCTTCTGGTTTGCCAAAGCACAACCTATGTGGAGAAAACAAAGCGACGACGTTTATTTTCTGACATAGGCAGGAGAATAATTTATACCTCCGCTGAATCTGGCTGTTGGAGTGATAGCTGCAACGTACGCCGCCGCTAGCAGTAAAAGCAGAAGAAATCGCATGCGATGATGAATGGAATGAAGGAAAACAAAAGTTAAAAACGGCGAAAACAAATTCGTCACCTTCGCTCGTTACACTTGGCTTAGACTTTGCCCATAGGTAAATTAGGTGCCACATGTGTGCCACGACGTCTTTCTCCGCTAAAGCTTCCCTATCACTTACTAAACATCATGGATAAGGATACATTCTTTGTTCCAACTTCGCTTCTCTTCCCCCAAATACTACCTTCCACACATAGCATGTCCCCACTATTTCTCGATCATGTTGGACGTCCCGCTATCGAGCAGAAATGGCCCTATACGTCATCTTGACAGTTGCCATCCAAGATCCATCGCTTACGGCTTCAACCTTTGCGGATATCGATGTTGTACGCTATTGAAGAACCGATTTATGACATACTGACGGATATGAGGTTTCGTCAATAGTAGATGGATCATATGTAGGACCCTTAAAATTTTGACGGCCTATCAAAACGAGAACTGTATCCATCAGTGACGTGAAATGACGATCATGCTATATAAAGTTATTTGTCTTCAGATGTCCAAAGGCGAATCAGTCCTCTATTGAGCCTATTATTTTGATGTGAAACGCTACGCCTACTACGAAAAGGTCACAACGCAGACAAACGATAGAAAAGTGCACAAACAACTACATGACGTTTGCTTAGCTGTAACCGATAACCTGTTTTTACCTATGGGACAGACGCTTATGCACTCAAACCAACAAGATAAAGAAAATCAGGCCCCGCAACCTGTAGATACAACTTTTACAGACTCAGAATACGCCGAAACTCGAATAAGTAAAGACAAGCACGCTTCCGCCAGCCCAGGTGTTCCCTTACCGGATCCGTTCATATTTTAGCCAGAAGATGTAAAGTACGTACAGGTTTATAGGAGCGCGTTTTTAATGAAGTTTCTAAGCCCTTATTCTGTGGAATCACGCTGGTGATTGATAAGATGCTAACTTTCATTGCTGCGGCAGTTCATCAGAGAGGGATCGAAAACAGCGTTGTTGCTGCTATCCTTCACTTTATATCAATATCATAAGCATGCGCGCGGTATTTACACTGCTTATTCTGCATCTACTTATTGACAACACAAAAGCCCCTATGATTCTGTTCACAGATGACCTCCTGAGATGATATTTACTGAGCTCAGCCTTACTGTTGGCTTAGCAAACCTAAATGGTAAAGTGTGATGGCGTATAAACCTTTTATTTTAAGGATTTTTCCCATGATTTTGCATCTATTTGAAACATGTATTTTTACGTTCATCCAATGCTATGGCGTGCGTATCATACTCTTCCACGTTACGTTTGTGTCATTGATAGGTCTCCATTGTCTAAAGCTAAAGATGTGTCAGAGACAGGGATTTATTGTCTCACGCAAAGGTTGTACTAAAGATAGGGCTTGATTGTTTCTTGTTAGAGATAAGGTTATTTTATTTTCCATGCAGAAGGTGTGTTAGTGATCGGATTACTTTTGTTTCATGCAAAGGGTGTGTCAGATAATGGGAAGTGATGCTTATTTAAGGGAGACGTTTTTCCTTTGGCTCTGTTTATCTTTAGCATCCCCAGTAAGGATATCAATTCGTCACATGTACAAGATTAATAATTTTTGGCTGCTGTTTAGGCATCTTGCTGTGTTAGCGCTTTTTTGCCCTTTACTCAAGTAAGCAGACGTTGTCACACACTCAGTATATCCGTGCATTATGTATTTGTGTCTTCCAGTTCACTTGAAGTCGAAACGCCTTCGAGGTAAATGCCGTTTTATCGTCGGAGATCGATGGAATATTTTGCTGTTCGTTATCATTGAGGTGTCGAATGATGGACTCTGGAAAGCGGAAGACATTGAAAGGTGAGCATTTCAGAGATGAGTGGTACGTTGAGTGTGGGGGCCATATTGTAGTACGGCGTCCAAGACAATACGGAACTTTGACAAAACGAATAGCAAAAAATATCGCAAGCCAAACTTCATGCAGTCGAGGTCGACCAATGATGTCCCAATGATGATCACATATATCTGTAAAAAAAATAGTACATGCTCACAGGTGGATCCATTTCATGATTGATCATGTTGGAATTCATTGCCAAATTTTTTTAGGCAACTCTATATCATTAAGAACAGTGAAGTTTCTTAGACTTGCTGAAGATCTCGGATCTCAAATTGCCCTCAATGGTGGAAGTGGCATGACGGAGTGTACCCTTCGCTGTCCTCAGCTATTCTTACCGCGAGCATGGTCCAATACCTCCCTATCGTTATATCTGTACAATAGGAAATGACAGACATCTTTCAGATACCTTGGTTTACCATCTATTTAACAATTTCAACTTGCAGAAATTATGCGATACTGAAGCCTTTTATGACACTCGGAGTGCCAGTAGCACAAGCAGATGCAAATTCCAATTGTATGAGGATCCTGAATTACATCCGGTGATAAACGATAATCCTCGTCTAGAAGACGATCCTCAAGAAGACTTTTCGAGCCCGAAATACGTGCAAATGGCTACAATAACAGGGTCATATCCCAATGGGTAACTACTTGGCGACAAGTTGAATTTTGATTTTCAGATGCAACCAAGTCTTCTGCCCAAGATTGCAAAACTCTTGTCGTCTGCTGTGCTGCATGGCACACATCAAACGCTCAAGCTAATCACAGTTGAAGTATACTCACGTCATGCTTCGCTCGACAACCATGAACGCCTTGTCAACGTTTTCTGTGACTCTGACAGGGAGCACCACAAGCGTTCATATGACCTGAAACAGACATTAACATTTTCTCAGCGAATACGAGAGTATATTTCTCTACGGCTGCCCTGGACGAGTTCCAAAAGGCATTACGACAGGAGGACGAGGAGGATGAAGTGAGTACCTGATCTTTCCAAGCTGCGGCAGTTAAGCTCGAGCTTCAATGCACTGTCGACGTACAAAATGTTCCGCGCAACGTGTCCTACTTTTCATGACACACGGCACATGGCTGCAACAGTATTTACTAACTATTATATATCAAGTTCTGCTGGATATGGAAGCAACGCAAACTCATCTTCCTAAATGGCTTCAGAGTTCTTGCAATTGTTCGCCAGGATTGCACTGATGGGTTCAGGGATTATGAAGAGGCAGACTTGGCCACCTTTCGACCGAAGTATGATGCCATTGAAAAAGCAAACACAAAGCAATGGTGTAGCGGTGCTACAGTTAGGACTTCAGGACCTTGTGTGCGGACTGGCTCCTAGTTAGCGACGATATTGTATTCAATACCATTTGTGTATATTTGCTCTCCGCATACAGACGCGTTCATATAAAAGGACGGGATCCTAAATCCAGAAGCCCTACGTTTTTATCATTAAGAAAACGGTACTTACGATTCCTAACGAACATCCCGTAAACCCGTTTCCTCGCCCACACCCGTTATACCTACGAACCCGATCTTCGTAAGTCAATAATGGCGTTGGCCATGGGCCGTGCTATTACATCGGATAACCAGCGCAATCTAACTACAAGCTTCAAAGCACGCAGAGCAGGCCACGCCATTGGACCAACGCAAGCCCATAAGAAAAATAGGCTGAGCCTACGCGCCGGTTGAGGTGCCCAGGTATAGATTACAGTCAAACACGGATTCCAATGATTGATTTTATGCCCGTGAAATTTTCGCGGTTCGTAGGGTATCTCGGATGTCTGTGAAAACAATCCCATGAGCATGAACTCTACACTGTGATGGGTACTATTGCTCGATTACAATTGAGTAAATCCTTATATCGCCTCTCTTTTACTAATAAAGTCAGACTTGCATGCCATGCTTCTTTCTAGGCCAAGCATTACTTTTCATTGTACAAAAGAAAGGCTCCTTTACGCTCTCAACTTGATAGAAATCTGACTGTGAGCATTGTTACTGATATTCTTTGGAAGATTCTAATTTCTCTGCAATGGAGCCGTTTTGAGTTAATCATGAAACATGGAAAAAGTACAATTTTACGTCTTGATCAGTCACTCCGTTACTGTTCTCAAGAGAAATATGTTGAATCTTCATGGGACTCTAGTGAACATTGGAAAATTGCACGGAAATTTTTCGTGAAAGTTAGCTTACGGATAAGACATTGTACATTACAGCTTCCCTTCCTTCTCTACGCAGGCTAGTTCATTGTGTATAACTTTTTACGAAGTTCACAATCAGTACGACCGGAAATTATCTTTGTATTCTTTTCCCAAAGCTTTCCGGCTCTCGTCAATAGCGGGTTATTTTTCTTATTTGACGAAATCGTAGTTTTCTAAGAACGATCTCAAGGTTACCTTGGAAGCTATCGGAAATCATATAATGGAATCTCCTCTAATAATTAGAATGAATAGCTTTCTTGCAGCTATAAGTTTTCATCGCTCCGCAACGCCGCTGCTTCTTCCCAGGAAGGAGTAGCTTTACATTTTCCCTAACTAAATTTGGATAGTTCATTTGACCTTCCGGTGCTGCAACCAAGTTTTGAATAATGGAAGAGTGGAAACATGTCATATTCAAATGCTGCTTCAAAAGTTCTGATCTTGCAGCGTCGGTGCTCCAACTAGGCAATAAGAGTATGGTTTAAAAAAGGCACATACTACATACTCTAAAGGTTGTGATCGTCTTAACATGGGCGGTGTTTCCTTTGAAAGCACTTGCTACAGATAACTATCATATCTATCGCTACGCTCCATTGTAAAAGGGAGATCAAAATGTTCGTTCATATAATGGTTTGACTAAATTCCATCTGGCTTCACGGGATCCAAACTGAAATGCGGGGTGTAACAGCGCAATCTGCCAACTTCATTTCTGCTTGCATTGGACGTACTTCCGGAAGCTATTGATAACGTGTCTTGTTTTGTGCTGGGCTTTTTGTATACGTCATGATGAGTTGTCGGAGCTAGCTCGATGGGGGAAAGGACTTCTTGCTCATTCTGCACATTGTTGTCATGATATTGCCGACCGATTTTGCGAGCACCTTGAGAAGTATGAAATGGCTTCAACGGCGGTCGCGGGTAATGATGTCCGTCGTCCTCATTGCGTAAAGGGAATCCTTTTGTGTTACTCGCATCTGGTGTACTTCGAGGTCCTCGTCGTTGTCTCCTCCTTCGGATTACCAAAAAAGCAGCCGCTGCAGCAACGACGACCACCTAAATATGTCAAAAACATTTAAGCTACTTCGACAATAACCGTTCAATCTATACTGACCAGACTTCCGACAGCTATGCCAGCGATGAATCCATCTGAAAGTCTACCAGTTCCTGGTAATATACCACGATCTGCTGATTTATCGGGCGCTTCATATTGCCCGCTTACAAGATACAAATCGGTCCATTGCTTATGGACCCAATCCATGACAAAAAAGTCATTTCTCTGTTTACCGAGGTTGTCCACACCAAACAGGATAAACATCGAATTGTTGTATACGATGGCTATGAGAAATAAAGACCTGTCCTTCTTTCTTTTGCTCTTTTACCTGAATGTCCGTATCGAGGACCAGCCCCACCCAAAGTCCCCAGATCAGATATCCTTGTCCAAGAAAAACCGGATGTGTTTAACGTATAGACATAATCTTCCACCGTTTTCGTTGGATTTTCAGGGTTGCGTGCATCTAGAGAGATAGTAAAATAACAGCCATTCAAAGATCCGCGTTCACCTGGAATAGCCCCACCATAGACGAGGATAGTGTCGGAATTTGGCACTATTGGAGAACATTTATCCGTTATCACAAAGTGCTGTTGTATAAAGACCTGCCACCTACGTAAGACCGACGTATGATAGACTCTTTCAGAAGGCAACTCTCCTATTGCGGTGTTTGATTCCCATCGAAGATTTGTACTGTCGAAGGTGAGGATGGATTTCATTGACGCCTTTCCTATTGTGACATCCCCTGTGCCGTTTGCAGAAGTACCGGATACAAACGTATTAAATCCACCAATATAGTAAAACTTAGTTCCATCTCTGGAGGAAGTAGCAGTGCCTCCAACGCGTCGTTCGCCATATGGGTCAATAATATACGCTCCTGCACTGTAGCCAACAAGCTATTTTCTCGTCCGTTATTGGTTGCTTGAGAAGAAATAAAGAGTTGTTCTTACATTAGCATCAAAATAGCAGTATAGCTCCCAATAATCTGCAGATGAAGGAACAGAGGAGGCGTTATAAAGACTATAGAAGGATTTAGACGAAGAATAATTCATTGTCTCTTACATTGCGGCTCCTAACATCCAAATACGATTCAATTCATCGACTGCAGCTGTCGCTCCACGTCTATAGTTTAGAAATAAATTATACAAGGATACATCAGCTGACTACTCGTTACACTTGAGGGAGAGTTATGTTGCTCGTAATATTTTGCCAGGTGTCGCTATCGGTGTGATAAACAAGTGTAAGGTTCTTAAGATGTTCTGTGTTGTTGGGGCCCAGACCGCCGTAAATAAAATATCCCGGATATTGGCGCAGAGGTACAATAGCGAATAGGCAATTTGGCTCCAATGCAAAGTTTACGGAATAGAGTCGATCCCAGTTAGTGTTATGCTTGTTAACCATAAAATCCATCGAGACGTCGAGAGAATAATGGTCATTCAGAGACTGAGGCTCACCGCTTCCAGAAGATCTTCGACCTCCATAACAGTAAATCTTTGAACCAACTAGAGCACAGCCTACAGGCAATATGCGTTTGTCAATCCCGTTCCTGCGAAAAATCACAAATTTATACCGCCATCGTATCTAGCATTCGGTATCACTGCTGCAACGTAGGCAGCTAACAGCATAAAGACCAAAATAAACATCGTAGAATCCGCAAGAAAGCGAGAAGAGAAGTAAAAAAGAGGCTGTACAGCTGCGCTTAGTTTACTCTGACACACGAATCAGCTGGTTTCCATGGTATATAGACGTTCGAAGAAGCTGGAGCTACTAGTTCAGAATTGGCCACTATCTGTACATCCGAAGATTGAATTACATGTTCGATACGTACACTACACGTGGTATAATTAGCAGGTGTTTGCTTGACACTTCAACAATTCTATTTGTATGGTTTTCCTGTTGTTTGCAGATTAGTATGTGTCTCCTCTCGATAAGAAATCTATTCGTTACGACTTTGATCAACACAACATCATATGATCAACGCGCTACCAAAATAAATAACCATGCGTCGACGGTTGCTAATAATATGCCTGGCTCTAGTAGACATTTTTATGCAAGCAATTCGATTGACTTCGAGCGCACTCAATGTGAATATCATAGCAATTTTGTCAATCAACGGTCCCCAAGCTATTAGTGGATTCGCTCCATGATAATGAGTTGAAAAATAGATAGTCTTTGCCGCGTATCGTGCATTCTTGCTTATGCTGTTACAACATACGCATGGAGTTCACCGTATTATTTTTAAGCGCCAGTTCTCTTGTGTAGATCTGACTAAATCAATTGTAGGCAATTAACGCTTGTATTCTATACAACTATTGTTTCTTGTGTTTATAGATGACGTCAATAAGTTATTTTATAGTCAAACGTGCCGCGTTGGATTGTCAGTTATGTGCAGACTGTCTGCATGGCAACATATAATTGGCGAATACAGGTGTATGATAGCATTGTAGAAGAAAAAAGAAATACAGCGTAGCAGCACTCAAACCCTTACAGACTAAAAACTTGGTAAATTGTAGGTGCATGTGTGCGTGTGTGCGCCTTTTTTTTTTTTTACAGAAGTCCGTCTGGTTTTACAGGTTCCAAAATATGGCGTGGTGTATAGTCATCGGGCTTATATATTCTGTTGCCTCCAGCCCCTGGATGACCTCCGGATGTCCTTGTTACATCGCCTTCCTTTGTACTAGACTTTTTGGATCTACCAACTTGTGGTACATTAGCAGTTGCATCGAATGGAGTTGATTCTTGACGGTACTGCTGGTTCTCTTGATTTTCTCCACGAAAATCAAGTGTAATATCAGCTGATCCTAACGTCGGCGGTGACCGATGTTGAGGGTCTTCCACTTCGTAATAAGAAGATCCCCTACCGTTCCTTGCATCTGGTGAACTTTTAGCTTTTTGCTGGCGTCTCCTTCTGACCATGCAAATCACAATAAGTCCAGCAACTGTGGTAACCTAAACAGAAGGTAAACAATGCGAGAGACTTGTTTAATAAGTGTGACTTTACCCCAGTTATGCTTCCGAGGACCACGCCTGCGATGGCCCCGCCTGGAAGCTTAGGCACATCAGATTGGTCCGCTACACCGTACTGACCACTTGCAATGTATGAGTTTGTCCATTGCTTATGAACCAGATCCATAACGAAAAAGTCATGTCTCTCTTTACCAAGATTGTCCACGCCAAAAAGGATAAACATGGAGTTGTTATGCAGAATAGCTACGTCAAAAGTGAAGTCTTGCCACTTGTAATTTCCTACTTACCTGAGTGACCGAAACGAGGACCAGCGCCAGCCAATGGTCCAAGATCGGTGATTTTGGTCCAAACAAAATTGGATGTGTCTAGGGTGTAGACGTAATCACGTACTGTTGTTGTCGGATTATCAAGATTGCCCATGTCTACAAGGATGGTTTAGTTATTTGCCTGCGGGAGTTTTGTATGATTGTCTCATTTACCTGGTACAGCTCCACCGTAGACGAGGACGGTATCTAAATCTGGCATTACGTAGAAAGAAGTGATCAATGGTATTCCACTGGAATACATTACGTACGTTGGAGGGATGTATGATACACCCTTGTTGATGGAATGTCTCCGGTGGCGTTATTCATGCTCCAGGAATGATTTACTGTGTTAAAAGTTAGAATGTCATACATTGGTGCAGCTTGCACGGTATATGGATATGAAGTTTCAGTAAATGTGCCGGATAAACGGATGTCGTATCCTCCGATGTAGTAAATATTATTGCTGTCTCTGGATGCAGTAGCCGTGCCACTCATGCGGCGCATGTGGTTTGGCGGCGGAGAGAAACTCGTATTCCGCCACACAAACTAAATATTTTCGTCGATTGGCCGAGAAACACGCAAAAATACAACTCTTACATTGATATCGAGGAATTGAAGTGAGTACCAATAGTACGAGTATTTAGTAAACCCGGTGGCGTTCTCGCTTGTACCCAAACGAAGAAAGAGCTAAGAAACGACTGATTCATCATGGAAATTACCTTATACCGCTCCAAAACCAGATATGATTTGTTGCATCCATAGCACCTAACGATCCTCGTCTACGTACAGATAAAGCAAAAGATATTTTAGAAAAAAAAAGGATATCGTGATTGCACGTTACACTTGAACATTACTGGTCGGAATGGTTCTCCATGTATCTGTGTTTGCGTTATATACTGTTGTTTGATTTGTAAGAGATGAAGTGTTGTTTGAGCCTAGTCCTCCATAAATAAGGTAGCTCGATCCTTCACGGAGAGGTATAATAGGGAACAAGCAATTTGGCTCCAGTACGAAATTTTGAGGGTGGAGCTCAGTCCAGTTGGCGTTATAAGCGTCAGCGCCAAAGTCTTTCGATATGTCGAGGGAGTAATGATCGTTTAAAGATTTTGGAACATTACTGCCGATCAAGCTTCGTCCTCCGTAACAGTAAATCGTCTGGTCCACCAAAGCACAGCCTCCAGGGGGTGTTAATTTTACGTTTTAAGCAAAAAGCGTGAATATAGTACCTCCATTATACCTCGGCTTTGGCGTGATGGCTGCAGCATAGGTGATAGCTAACAGCAAAATTATAACAAACATTGTACGCTGTTTTAAGCAGAAAATGTGCAAGGAAGAGGTGGATCGGCTACATTTGTTTTATTCAAGCAAATATATAAGTCAGGGGTCTCAACAGTTTTAATTTTTGATCTCGTGAGAAAAGCGCAGCCTGGTTTAAAGATGACTTTTTTGTTTATTAGAAGGATAAAAGTTGAGATGCCTATTCACACAGTCTGTGGTTCACAAGCTAATCTTACAGGATCTGCGAATATCTTCTCTTCTCGGGATATAACAGCTTCTGCAGTATGGTTGCTCCTTCCCATTTCATTGATGGCTTTGTGTGAAAGATATGTGAATGTCCACAACGATAATGATAAGCATGGAAATATATTACAGGAAACTTGTATGGAGCACGATAATACTTTCCGTTTCAACTGAATATTCTCATCAAGGACCTAACACGAGGCGTTCGCTCTGAAGAGTAGTCGATGGATCTTGTTATAAACCATAGCCTATGCAACGCATATTACCCACATTTCCTTGCGCTAAGCATTCGTCGAGTTATTGGATGATCCCAACAAGTGGTTGGCCATTACGAATAAGAAAACAACCGCAGACAGCTTGATACATGGCATACAAAGTCTTACTATACTCTATTGCAGTCTAACGCCAACTATAGGTATTTCCTGATATTAAGTGAAATGATCATCTGCGCATCACCAACCGTTACCATGCAGATGAGTTCTGCGATGCTTTGTAGCTTAACTAGAAAAGTGCCTAACACTTCAGTCGCAGTACCTGAGGTTTACAGACGACTTGCAGTGTTTAAACATGAAGGCACACGTTGTTAGTGCCGTTTGCCCGTTTATAGTGGAGGTCTGTTTCATCTTCACAGACATGCAACTTCAACATGTCAAACACATCATTATACCAGGTCAGTCTTACAACAGTCGTTTTCGGGAGGAGGTGTATTATTGCAGCTCATCGGAAGTAAATAGCTCCTGCTTCCGCGCGGAATTTTCCAATGGCTAGGTATTTAACGTGTCCTTATATATTTCAGAGCTGCTGCGGACATGTCGGTAAGACATATTATTTCTCAACTATACAATTGTACGTAACGCATAAAGAAGGAGATCACTGCTAAGATTATAGTTATGAAAGCATAATGTTCATGCAGACAAACTTTATTGATCCATACTGCTTTCGCTATTACTCTTTCCCAAGTTTTCTTCGGATTCATTTCCTTCCATGCATTGATCTTCATCGTATGCGCTGCTATTGTATTGCCTTCCTTCTCTGCCGGGCCATGTCACTCTTTCGGTTGCTGGTATCGACAGGAGATTTGGCAGCGATCGTACTCACATATTGACATCTGAATCTGAGTTAACAAGGAATTGGTCATAATGGACACTAGAGTCCAGAACCACCGAGACAGAGCGGTCGATGTCTTTGATGCTGCTTATGAATATTCCATCGTATGGATCTGATTCTACAGGTACCAAAACTAGCATGCCTGTTGGGTGACTTCGTGACAACTTACGCATCCTCTGTCCAAGGCATAGTTGAAGTTTGTTTCCCTTATAGCTGAACGTAAAGAGCAGAAGGATCTTCGCATACTGGTCACAGTCGAATCGTAGAGAGCAAAGTCATGTCGAGCGACACCGCGGTAATTCTTACGAGCAAAGATTTTGTCATTTATGACACCCCCATCTTCATCGTAATCCACAATTTCTAGCACTCGATAAATCTCTAACTGAACAGCGTTTAACTCGTAAAATCATTCTTCACATTATTGTACCCCATCTGTATCCAATCTAGGCATTTTGTTTAAGGACCTTGTAGCACGTTTTCCTTTCACATATGTGTCAAGATACGAGCGGATAATTATTTCCAGTTTCCTAAACACCACATCCGAGCTGCTCAGCGTAGATACCAAAACTTTCGGTTTTTTTTTTTGGAGGGTGCAATATGTGTTCCTTGTTCTTGTCCTTCCAGACATTTGGCTTACTTAAAAATAGTGTAAGATGGTGCTGATCAAATAGCAAATCTTTTCTACAGACGTATGACGCCATCTGTTGCACAATTACTAATAAATAATTGGATAATTGCTTACTATACCTGATCAATAAATCCTTTCTGACCATTAGTCCTTCTAGCCAGTCTATTGGCGTCGTACCAATGTTGGCTCTCAGTTTGCATCGAATTATACGCACTAACAATTCGTTTTTATCTGATATCGTTGTAATATTTCCACAGCATGTGATTTTTGGAAAACGCAACTTGCTCTAGAAGAGTAATGTTACTTATGCTTTCCGATAATGCAAAATTTTAGCTATTTTTGAATACTTCTCAAAAATTGGACTATTGAGTACGTATAAATGTAACGATTGTTGCATTTCATTCAATCTAGCTCTGTATGCTTTTTTGCAGTAGTATGATAAAAGAAATCTATAAAATAACGGACGCAAAGGACTGCTTGCAATGGCAGTTTGTCATACGGGCACGCCAGCAGAATCTATGATGCATCCTATTTAGAGCTGTATATTGTCTATCAACGGTTACCTTCATGTTATCACGCAGTTCAAAGCACGTCGGGTTCTTCAAGCAGCTGAGAAAGAGTCCGCTATCGAAGTGCTTACGGTGGTGATACCTTGGTAATGATGCAGCTCTTTCAACATTCTTAGAATGGGCTTCGTGTAACTTTACTACTTATTTGCCGTTCATTAACTTCTCGTATTCCTTCGCTCTTGTGCACTTCGAAACCATAGTTTCGACGCAATTACGCAGATGCTTGTAGACACCGCCGAGCTGATGCAAGTCATCAACAACGATTGCTTGGTATATATCAAACCGAGACACATCCCAAAATGCATTCTATAGCATAACACAGTTTCAAAGATAGAAGTATATCTACTTCCAATTGCAGCCTACCTTGTGAACATTACCTTCATTAGATGAAAAGAGGACTTGTTCTTGTTTATAGCAGTTCTTGAGGTCTTATACATTCTCTGAATTGCATCAGCAGACCTTTTTTTTTTTTTTTTGGTAAGTAGCTGATACATGTTGATGAAACCGATTAGTATGAAGAAAGCACCGTGGGCATCCTTCTTATGTATCAGCATGTTTTGTGAGCGTGACTAAACGTCTAATTTCAAAGTCATCAGTATCTATGCAGTGCTTCATCAGAACTATATAATCCGTACTGCTCTGGTGGATCAGTGGTGTATGCTGCTAACGCTGGTGCACATTTGCACAAACAGTTTTTTGGACCCCTCATTTGGAAAGATTTTCTGCCCTTCTTGCTATAACTGCTGTGCCATGTGAGTTCAATTCAGTTCTTACCGATAATGGTTATCAGAAAATGGTTCAAGGTCCACTGGTGAGCAATAGTGAAATATACTCGTTTTAGCTTGTCTGAACCATTCAGCTCCATCGTAATCTGGATAAGAAACCTCGATGTAAAGAGACGAGCAGAGCAATAAAGTACACAGTGTAACTTCCGAGAATATTTTAAATTCAGGTCACATAATGGAAGATCTAATCAAGCGAAGCCAATTTACCATCCCATGAGGATCATCTAACCTTGACCAATGTCTTTATCAAAGTTATGCGCGTGCAAAATCGACCCTCCAATAGATTGTAGCGCTAGTGACAGTTTTATAATGTATCATATCTTATTGCCTCATCAGCAAGCAGCTGAAGTACGTTGATGAGAGTGAGGCGAAGCGGATCTAATATTCCAGATACTCATAAAATAAGACATAACCAAAAACACTCCTTTATCTTCTTTAACAGAAATATCCCATGCACAGAGCAGAAAAATGAACTTATGCCCCGAACAAATCTGTCACGGGAATTTCCGCTAGTAAAGGTGAGTATAACTAGTTACAGCAGGATGGTATAGTTAACTCAACTTGCATTACACAGTTGATCGATGGATCCATGATGCAGCTTGGCAATCACACACTGAATCAGTCGCACCAGAGTCGTTCAATGTAGAAGGTAATTTAACAGTTCGTCTGTACCTTCCTATACTGATATTGTGATGCAATACGAAGTGCAACTGAGGCCGATTATATCCTGTCGCTAGCATCGGATAGCCAACAAACGAACTTTAGGTACATTTGCTGACATCAAAGATAACTAAACATATTCTAACTCCACATATACAATCGCGTAGGGAGTACAGTCTCACTACAAGGAAAGGGACTATAGAACACAAGGGCTTAGCTCGATTAGCAGAGCTGGACTGCTACCTTTATGACGCATTCCTCGACAAAAGCGTGTCTGCTGCACGTACACTTGAAATTGCAAAAAGAGGATTTGATATCACGGACAATAACAGAAATTATACTATATCAAAAGATACAGCAAAGAAAGTAAGTGTAATGGTCAAACGAGTTAGTATGGATAACCATGTCGAAAATAGTTCCAGAAAACCGCCAACAACAGTCGTATCTCGCTGCATGGTGCAATTAAAAGCTTCTTGGAGAAATATAAATTCTCTGGTGTCGCAGTTCCATCCTAAGACACAATGCCTACCAGAGCAGAGATATATGAGCATCTCCTGCAAGATCTTCGGTAAGGCGGATAGCATCCCGATGTGATCTTACTAACTATATAGTCTTCTACATAGCTGCCTCCCGAACGACTAGGAACATGAAGGGGATATATTTCGGTTGATGTTCAATAGCCATGGTGGTCCTCCGCGTCTACGGCGCAATGATCCATTCATTACAAAAGAATGTATCTGCTTAATTGCCGTAATGGTAGTATGATTTTCGTATCCTCTTTTAATTGACCACCGTGGATAGATGTATTGTCGCCTGTCAAAATTGACCAAGAAGTCACGAGAAAATGGCTCCGAGTTTAGCCTCAATTCTTGCTGGCATCGTGTATATGAAAGACTCCCTTCGGCTGCAAGCAAGTTTAGTAGCAAGGTACAGTGGGGTACAACCATCACCTACGTCCGAAACGCTGTATATAGCGAAAGCAATCAAAGCAAAGAAGCTGATCAATATAAGCTTCTCGCTTCACTTTTATAATAAATAGGTCTTGTTCTAGACATAAACAAATCTCTTGACAACGTGTGACACTATTCAGAAAGTTACTGTAAAGTGATGGGCATTTTGCTGTCAACCAGATAATTTACATGCTACCAAAGACCCAAAACGCAACGCTAGTTTTGCGTCATCTTAATGAAGTTAGAACTACCTGAAGCTGTTAATCCATTAGTGCCTATACGAGACTTAAAGTCAACCACAGACGATAAGAGTAAGGCTAAATATAAATAGCATATTAAACATAAGGAAGCCAAAGTGACCTTTCTGTAGGCATTCGGACCATTTCAAGGACGCTAAAATTATTTCCAACCCCCCATGCGGGGGGGTTCTAGTTAAATGATACTGCAGTGTCCTCCGGTGCACTTCAATACCTTCCAGCGTCTTTGACAGTTTTTAGGATGTAACAAAATAACCAGTCATCCAAAGATCCGTGTTCACCTGGAATAGCCCCATCATAGACGAGGATAGTGTCAGAATTTGGCACTATTGAAGAACATTTATCCATTATAACAAAGTACTGTTGTATAAAGAGTTGCCACCTACGTAAGAGCGCTGTATGAAAGACTCTTTCAGAATGTAAGACTCCTCTTGCGGTGTTTGACTTCCATCGAAGATTTGCACTGTCGAAGGTGAGGATGGATTTCATTGATGCCTTTCCTATTGTGACATCTTCTGTGCCGTTTGCAGAAGTACCGGATACAAGCGTATTAAAATCCACCAATATAGTAGAACTTAGTTCCGTCTCTGGAGGAAGTAATAGTGCCTCCAATGCGTCGCTCGCCATATGGGTCGATAATATAGGTTCCTGCACTATACCTAACAAGCTCTCCTCCATTACTGGTTACTTGGGCAGAAATAAAGAGTTATCTTTATATTAGAATTGAAATAGCAATATAACTCCCAAAAATTTGCAGATGGCGGAACAGAGGAGGCGTTATAAAGTCCACAAAAAAATCTAGACGAAGAATAATTCACTGCCTCATACATTGCGGCTCCTAACATCCAGTCACGATTCAACTCATCCACTGCAGCTGTCGCTCCACGTCTATAGTTTAAAAATAAGTTATACAAGGGTACATCGGCTGACTTCCCGTTACACTTTAGTGAGAGTTATGTTGCTCGTAAAGTTTTGCCACGTATTGCTATCGGCGTGATAAGCAAGCGTAAGGTTCTTAAGAGATTCTGTGTTGTTGGGGCCCAGACCGCCGTAAGCAAAATATCCCGGATATTGGCGCAGAGGTGCAATAGCGAATGGGCAACTTCGCTTCAATGCAAAGTTTACGAAACAGAGTCGATCCCAGTTAGTATTACGTTTGTTAACCATAAAATCCATCGAGACGTCGTGAGAACAATGGTCATTCAGAGACCGAGGCTCATCGCTTCCAGAAGATCTTCGACCTCCATAACAGTAAATCTTTGAACCGACTAGAGCACAGCCTACAGGTAATATGTGTTTGCCAATTCCATTCCTATCGAAAACCACAAATTTTACCACCATCTTATCTAGCATCTGGTATCACTGCTGCAACATAGGCAGCTAGCAACATAACAGCCAAAATAAGCATCCTAGAAATTGCAATAAAGCGAAAGAGAAGTAAAAAAGAGGCTGTACAGCTGCGCTTAGTTTACTCTGACACACGAATCAGCTGGTTTCCATGGTATATAGACTTTCAAAGAAGCTGGAGCTACTAGTTCAGGATTGACCGCTATATGTACATCCGAAGATTGAATTACATGTTCGATACGTACACTACACGTGGTAAAATAAGAAGGCGTTTGCTTGACACTTACAACAATTATATTTGTATGGCTTTTTCTATTGTTTGCAGATTAATATGCGTCTGCTCCCGATAACTCAAGAATTCTATTCTTTATGACTTTGATCAACACAACATCATATGACCAACATTCTACCAAGATAAAATAACAATATGCGTCGACGGTTGCTAATGATATACTGGGCCCTAGTAGACATTTGCGTGCGAGTAGTTCGAGTGACTTCGACCACACTTAACGTGAATATCATAGCAATTTCGTCGATCAACAGTACCCAAGCTATTAGTCAATGCGCTCTGTGACAATGAGTTGAAAATAGATAGCTTTTGCCGTGTATCGTGCATTCTTGCTTATGCTGTTGCAACATTTGCGTGGAGTTCACCGTATTATTTTTTAAACGCCGGTTTTCTATTGTGTAGATCTGACTAAATTAATTGTAGGCGACTAACGTTGTGTATTCTATACAACTACTGTTGCTTGTGTTTACTGATAATGTCAAGAAGTTATTTTACAGTGGAATGTGCCTCGTTGGATTACCAGTGATGTGCAGATTGTCTGAATGACATCATATAATTAACGAGCACTGGTGTATGATAGCATTGTAAAAGAAAAAAATACAGCATAGCGATACTCAAAAGTCTTATAGACTAAAACTTCGTAAATCGTAGGTGTGTGTGCGTGCGTCTGCGTGTCTTTTTTCTTTCTATAGAATTCCGTCTGGTTTCACAGGTTCCAACATATGGCGTGGCGCATAGTCAGCGGGCTTACATATTTCGTTGCTTGCAGACTTTAGGTGATCTTCCGATGTCTCTGTTACATCGCCTTCCTTCGTATTAGACTTTCTGGATGCACCATCCTGCGACTCATTAGCAGTTTCGTCGAATGGAGTTGATTGTTGGCGGTGTTGCTGGTTCTCTTTATTTTCGTGGAGAAAATCAAGCGTGATATCAGCTGATCCTGATTTCGGTGGCGACCAGTGTTGAAAGTCTTTCGCTTCGTAATATGAAGGCACTCTAGGGTTCTTTGTATCTGATGAACTTCTAGCTTTTTGCTGGCGTCTTCTTCTGACTATGCAAATCGCAATGAGTCCAGCAACTGTGACAACCTAAATGGAAGGTAAAAAATGAGAACCATTGTTTAGTAAATGTGGCTTTACCCCAGCTATGATTCCGAGGACGACACCTGCGATGGCCCCGCCTGAAAGCCTAGACAAACCAGATGGATCTGCTGATCCGTACTGACCACTTGCACTGTATGAATTTGTCCATTGCTTATGGACTAGATCCATAACGAAAAAGTCATTTCTTTCTTTGCCAAGATTGTCCACGCCAAAAAGGATAAACATACAGTTGTTATGCAGAATAGCTACGTCAAACATAAAGTCTTGCTACTTATAACTTTCCACTTACCTGAGTGACCGAAACGAGGACCAGCGCCAGCCAATGGACCAAGATTGGTTATTTTGGTCCAAGCAAACTTGGATGTGTCTAGCGTGTAGACGTAATCATCTACTGGCATCGTCGGATTATCAGGATTGCCCATGTCTACAAAGATGGTTTAGACGCTTGCCCGTGGGAGTCTCGTATGACCGTTTCATTTACCTGGTATAGCTCCACCGTAGACGAGGATGGTATCTGAATCCGGTACTACGTGGAAAGAGATAATCAGTGCTATCCCACTGGAATAGATTACATACGTTGGAGGGATGTATGATACACCCTTGTTGATGGAGTATCTCCGGTCGCGGTATTTAAGTTCCAGGCAAGACTTATTGTGTTAAAAGTTAAAATATTATTCATTGGTGTAGCTTGCATGCTATATGGATCTGAAGATTCAGCAAATGTGTCTGGTTTACGCACATCATATCCTCCGATGTAATAAATAATGTTGTTGTCTCTGGATCCAGTAGCCGTGCCACTCATGCGGCGCACGCCTTGTGGCACTACAAGAGAGCGACTCATATTGTGCCACACAAACTATTTTTTTTCGTCAAATGGTTGAGAAACAAGCATAAATATAAATCTTACTGAAGTATCAATGAATTGAAATAAGTACCAATAGTATTTGTATGGAGTAAACCCGGTGGCGTTCTCGCTTGTACCCAAAGAAAAAAAGGGCTAAGAATACAATTGATTCATCACGCAAATTACCTTACGCCGCTCCAAAACCAGATACGGTTTGTCGCATCAATAGCAGCTAAAGATCCTCTTCTACATAGAGATAAAGCAAGGGAAACCTTTAGGGAGAAAAAAGGATATCGTGATTGCACGTTACATTTGAGTATTACTGGTCGGAATGGTTCTCCATGTGTCTGTGTTTGCGTAATATGCCGTTGTTTGATTTGTAAGAGGCGAAGTGTTATTTGAGCCTAGTCCCCCATAAATAAGGTAGCCCGATGCTCCACGGAGAGGTATAATGGGGAACAGGCAATTTGGCTCCAATACGAAATTTCGAGATTTGAGCTCAGTCCAGTTGGCATTATAAGCGTCAGCATCAAAGTCCTTCGATATGTCGAGGGAATAGTGGTCGTTCAAAGATTTTGGGACATTACTGCCGATTAGGCTTCGTCCTCCGTAACAGTAAATTGTTTGGTCCACCAAAGCACAGCCTCCAGGGGGTGTTAATTTTACGTTTTAAGCAAAAAGCGTGAATATAGTACCTCCATTATACCTCGGCTTTGGCGTGATGGCTGCAGCATAGGTGATAGCTAACAGCAAAATTATAACAAACATTGTACGCTGTTTTGAGCAGAAAATGTGCAAGGAAGAGGTGGATCGGCTACATTTGTTTTATTCAAGCAAATATATAAGTCAGGGGTCTCAACAGTTTTAATTTTTGTAACTCGTGAGAGAAGCGCATCCTGCTTTGAAAAATGACTTTTTTGTTTATTTAGAAGGATAAAAGTTGAGATGCCTATTCACACAGTCTGTGGTTCACAAGCTAATTTCACAGGATCTGCGATCTACGTTCCTCCTATTTTGCTTTCGTACCTGCCATCGGATTTCCTAGATAAAACAATGAAACATGGAATATAGCATTTGATCTGCGAATCTCTTCTCCGGATAGAACAGCTTCTGCAGTATGGTTGCTTCTCGCATTTTGTTGATGGTTACGTGTGGAAGATATGTGAATATCCACTCCGATAATGATAAGAATGGAAATATAATACAGGAAAGTTGTATGAAACATGATAGTGATTTCCGTTTCAGCTGAATATCCCCGTCAAGGACCCAACACGAGGCGTTCGCCCTGAAGAATAGTGGATGGATCTTGTTATAAAATGTAGTCTATGCAACGCATATTATCACATTTCTTTGCGCTAAAGCGTTCGTCGAGTCATCGGATGGTACTGACAAGTGATTGGTAATTACGAGCAAGAAAACGACTGCAGACAGCTTGATACATTACAACAAAATCTTGCTATACTCTATTGCAGTCTAACGTCGATTATAAGTATTTTCTGCTATTTAAGTGAAATGATCGTCTGCGCATCGCCAGTCGTTACCATGTAAACGAGTTCTGCGATGCTTCGTAGATTAAATAGAAAAGTACCTAACACTTCAGTCGCAGTACCTGAGGTTTACAGACGACTTGCAGTGTTTAAACATGAAGGCACACGCTGTTAGTGCCGTTTGCCCGTTTATAGTGGAGATCTGTTTCATCTTCACAGACATACAACTTCAACATGTCAAACACATCATTATACTAGGTCAGCCTTACAACAGTCGCTTTTGGGAGGTGCTGTATCATTGCAGCTCATCGGAAACAAATAGCTCCTGCTTCCGCGCGGAGTTTTCCAATGCCTGATTGACTCAAGTGGAGTCAGAAAATTCGAGAACACAATCGTCCGATATATAAAATGATGGCTGTCCGTTCAGGGACATGGACCCACAACGTTGAAAGAACCTGGTCCCCTGTAACATAAGATGTCTCTGTGAGATCGTATCATGGTAGTTATAGATCTCGCACTTCATTCATTGCTTGATCTCTGAGATCGCAACTCCAAATGGATGATTTTCTAGTCAACTTCAATCATATCGCTCGTGATTAGGCAAACTTAGTTATTTTACCGTGCTGAAATACTGTTATTCAATTTAAAAGAAATAATGCAAAAAGATGATGTCAAC
>JNDT01001145.1:0-23314 GCA_000697055.1 Saksenaea vasiformis B4078
TACTCATGAGATCAAATGATGAAGGAATTGATGTCGTCAGAATACCTACCTGGTAACCTGGGTTTGGTCGATATCATGATTGGTTTGGCGAAAAAGAATCTTTCTGATGACCTCATACCATCCTCATGAAAAGGAAATGATAATAAATCTCACCGCGGTCTTCTCGGCCAAGGCGAAGCTCTCGACTCCAGGTCCCGATCCCTAGGCGGATGTCCAGAAGTTTTGTAGATATGAGATTGTTTTCCGAATCAAAAGATGACGAATAAATATACAACGTTTGAGCGGCCGCCGATGTTCGAAGAAATATGATCGATTGAAATGATCGCCGCTGTACAATAGCATAAACGCTTCTAAAGAGGACGCACTCATTTTATTTAGAAGGGGCCGTTTGAAAGAGATGACGTGTGATGTGCGAACACGCAGCATTTACTAAACTTTCGGACGTTCCGATGAGACATGACCATCCTCCTAGTGATAGTTTGACAGATAGGAAATCCTTTGAGACTCTTTCTTTATTGAGATGTAAAGTAAAGATGATTACATGTATTTATGCATCTGTCCTTATTATTGTTCTATTCATTCGGAGATTGTAATCGTGACCCTGGTCAGTAGATCTGTGTTCCTGAGATGGTCTTGACTTTGGATATAATGCCAGTATTTAGATGTGGATCTATGTCCTCATATATGACCTATATGACAATTACAGATATCTACCAGCATTATTTATACTGTTCAAATGCTTATTGAGTATCTTAGTAATCAAAAGACGCGTAAGCTCTGAGTAATCATCATTGTTGTATCATGTAGTCGTAAAGATTGAAATAAAAGTATAAAAAAACAAGAGATATAATGAAACTGAAGTATAGGGGAGTTTATTCTAGAATCAGAACCAGAGATCAAGACTACACTGTTGTATGGGTAAGTTAATTGGGACAGTAAACAGATAGAATCCTTTGAGACTGTTGGATGTCTTTATTTCAGTTAGATTGTCTGCCTATTTATATGATTCAGTCTTTTAGCAGAAATAAGAATTAGTGAACGTTCTTCTCAGTATTAGGTGTGGATTATAGAATGGATCAATTACTGTAATGACACAGTGCTACCTTGTTGTACTGAACTCGGTGATAAGTCTAAGTTATAGATGATAAGGTTCAGTTGGTGTTCCAATAGAGAAGTTCACTGTATATGGAAACACGATTAATCCCCGATCTTTCTTGTTATGGAACACAATTCTATAGGATGGGCATTATGACGGTCAACATATACCACATACACTAGGTGGTGATATTTATATAGCACTGGATTGCGTCAGTAACGGAGTTCCTGAGTTAGTTCAGATATATTTAATTAAACATCTGCTTATAATCGCACTAGACCATTTGATATAGCTGGATATTACAATCATGGATCGATGATGATCCATGATTATTAATGTCAAGTTGGAGAGCTGTCATCTAGCTGAGTCTGAATAACAATCCCATTGTTCAGGGACAGAGACGTCTGACTAATCACTGTGTCTATGCTAAGATCGTAATCATCGTAATTGTCTTGTCGCACTAATCAAAAGATAAGAGATGTTGGAGGGTACCTTAAGATCATGACAGAATCCTATTATCTTCAGATTGTAGCTATCCATTGTTAGAATAGATCAGGTTTATCTGTGGATGAAGTGCCGATGGTATGAGAAACTCAATAAAGATCGTTTAGACTTAGTGGATGAAATATGTGTAATGATAATGATATGTCAAATATGACAACAGTACATCGAATTTCACTGCCAAATTATTTACCAGCGCAAATATTATCTTCAAGCATGGATATGTCAAAAGGAGGATGGTTGTGTCTCATTGGAACATTCAAAAGTTTAGTAAATGCTGCGTGTTCATACATCACATGTCATTTCTTTCAAACGACCCCTTCTAAATAAAATGAGTACATCCTCTTTAGAAGCGTTTATGCTATCATACAGTGGCAATCATTTCAATCAATCATATTTTTTAGAACATCAGCGGCTGCTCAAACGTTGCATATTTATTCATCATCTTTTGATTCGGAAAACGATCTCATATCTACAAACCTTCAGGACATCTGCCAAAGATGAAATATAGCATCATGAGAGTGGAAAAAAATATGAAGTTTTCATTGTATTGCTCAAGGTTGTTTCATGCAAAATTATGTCTGGATAAATTACGGCAACATTTTTCAGTATGGTGCTTTTGAGCAAAAGTGAAAGATTCAGGTATGTTGGATACACTTGAGCTATTGCGATGAATAAAGAGAGTCATTCCTTTGTTTTGTCTTTTGGTTATTGTTTGGATCGGATAATTGACTAGATCCACCGGGATCATATAATTATGAGAAATATATAATGCTGGATGTGATATCCACCATCTGAACAGTAGATAGATGGATTAACAGATGTTGATATTGCATGGTCGATGCTGATAACTATGGTAATTGCTAGCTACAACTGTATTTGACAAGTAACGACTCAATCAATCATTTTTCAAATGCGTACGTTAATAGTTCTAGAAAAAGGAGCCAGCATGAATAAAAAGGTGGTAATTTGTATTTACCAATTCAAGCCTTATTTGATGACTAGAAACATTTCTCTCTAATGCTCATGATCCTATTCATTGATTATTTGAGAGAAATATTCTACCTCCCCGGTAAATCTATCCTATGGTCCAGCATAATGCCATGTATGGGCTATGGAGGGGCTATAAGTAACAGTGAGCACAGTTTACGTAACATTCTGAAAAATTATTACTATCGACAGTTTTACCTTACTTATTTTCGAGAGATTAATACTCAGAAGACTTGTTGTCTAACTTACATATAGCATCAGGTGCTTCAAGTTTGGGGTTCCTATCAACGACAAGGGAATCACATCCTGTATATAGTAATCATTTCTATTACAACCTACCAGCACAGGAATCAGTCTATTTATTTACTTCAACAAGTTGGACAAACAGAAGGCGCGAAGTAAAATCCTCAGACGTACAAAGGCAAAACTCTAGAGAGAGTGGTGCTGGTAGGACAACAATAGCTGCGATGTAGGTAAAACAGTAAGACATCTTTATTTCCTGTCTACCGTTCCAAGCCCTTACGTTACTTTCTCTATTAGGAAAATATCATTAGGTTCATGGTGATAAAACATTGATCGTGGACTGTTCACAGTCATAGGAGTAGGTTAAGGAATAGGTTAAGGAGCGAATTGTACGATACTCAAGTAACACACAATATTTCGGTCTCACATGGCTTAACGAAAAGAGCGAGAAACCGATGAAAAGGAAGGCGGCTTACTCCTTCCTTAGTGGTCGATGGTCTGCTGATAGGGTACGCGCACTTGTACAACCAGCCATTTGCATCAAGTTGGCTCTTTGTTTGTTTTATGGTGTGGCAAACGTTTGTTGCTGAAATTGGAATGATATATGCACAGTTAGATTCCTCCACCTTCCTCACGTTTCCCCTTTCTTCCTCTCTTCTACATATAAATGATGAGGAAACTTTGAAAGCGTTTCCCTTTACTTTCATCCAATGCATTCTTATAATGATCCCTTGCTTCCTTGCTACAATGAAACCGAAATACTTTATTCCACTCAAGTTTGGATGGCTGTACCTTCTCAATCGCCAACTCTAGCCGATTTGACCGATTTGACCGACGTACAACCCAACAATAATCAAGACCACGCGCGGACGATAGGATGCTATAGCGTTTCCCGATATCGATGTACAGAACTATTTTCTTCCAGATTATTGTTCGCCATATTCGTATCCATCATCAGTATTACCACCGGTCTTATCGTAGTGAGCGTTTAGCTTGCTTGGACCATGCATCTTCCCGTACACGCTCATCAATTGAAAAATCACCTCCATCATATTCCGAATGAACGTTTGGAGATAGTTTCTCTTTCCTCCTTTTTATTGCATGGATGCTTTGCGTATGTTACACGTTATGTTCTACCTCTCACCGTGCCATTAGACAGACGTATTCATACGCTCGATAAATAAAAAAAGGCTGAGGTGACAGCTGTGTAAAACTGACACGAAAGTGAGACACCTCTTCATGTTAAGGACAAATCCAGCGAGCGGCCTAGCCTTTTGCAGTGCGTCATATGTATCTCACTTCCACTGTTCGAATTCAACCTCTACTACTGCAAAACTTCCGCGGATATACCACTGCTTTCTACGGGATTACAATTTATTCAGTATTTGTGAATGACATCAAGGAGTTCTGAATCTCAAGGTATACGCCGGAAGGGATGAGCTTCGGTATTAAGCACGTATTCATCAAGAGAGACCACATCAGAAGGGCTAAACAGCATGTACAAATATTTGAACGTTTCCGCGAGCAAGAAACTTGGAAATAGAAGACATGAGCAAACAGAGACAGCACCTTATATATACATTTTACCTTTCCATGGAATCCATCTGATTTCGCACCGAGCTTCTTTCGGGATCTGCAACCACCTCAACATTGAAAATAGCAGCATAAGCAGACGAGGTCTTGCAATGCTTTTCAATAGCTTGGAAAATCTCCCACCCATATTCCTAACAATGACATGTCAAACTTTTCTTTGTGGCTTTATAGCGCTCCTTACCTGATACTTGGGATCACCAGTGATGCGATACAGTATATAAATGCTCTCCACAGTTTCTTTTGGACAATTTAATGGATGTGCCCTTGTAACCTAACATGCCTACCTGGACGTAACAAGTATTTTCGGTCAGCTGGCCTGATTGTACTAGGTCTTGGTCGTGTAGCAGGTCGCAGCTTGTATTCGCTGTCGTAGATTTTGTAGGTTTCTTCCTTTTGTGGTTGCGGTGGGGAAATTTTGTCGGAGTACCACCACTCCCTGGAAGCTGAGAGTTCTTCTTTCGATTTCTTATATGTAAAAGGATTGTATGGGACTGTGTCCATCATTGTCCAGGATTCGGGACACAGACCTGTTGCTGAACTACGATACATATATACGCATGTTTCCAATAAACCCTTAGCAACAACAAGGTCGTCAGGCCTGTCGAACGTTTTTGCACCCATGGCCAGCATTCCAGGTACAAAACATGTCTACAGCCACAGTTAAATACAATTGTTGTAATCTTTCCGTACCAAATGGTCCATGCTATTACTATATGGTGTTTTTGATCTTGTGTTGTACGAAGGTAAAAACAAAAGTTCTGAACCTGGAATTTGGCGAAGCATGTGTTGCTTCATACTTTCGATAGATTCTATGTCTTGGCAACACAATTAGATAATTGGGCATGGACAGTATTACTACAACTTACACATGCGGCCATACTGCGACACTGCACCATCTCGTAACAAATACTCTTTCAAAAAGTACTGTTCTCTGGTAAGAAACCAGCCACATACCGACCTTATATCTCTTACCTCGAATGAACTGTCGCCTGCACCGCCAAAGGTACAAATGGCTGCATCTATGTTCAGTTTGGTCTTATCATAAGTCACCACTAGCTTACCATCTTTGAATCGGCCTTGCTGTATATCCATCCCTGTTGGATAAAGTCCAGGTATATCCAGTCCATGTTCATACCCCATATTATCCAGAAAATCAGTGATTTCTTGTGCCTATCCTGATTGTGTTACATATACAACACAAAAAGCCAGCCAGATACCTTTTTTGCATATACAGGATTGTTTGTGTGCTTGGAAAGCACCATGAATTCAAGCTGTACGGTACCAACTTCTGCGAAGACAGTGACATTGCTCGAAGAACTCCCCCTAGCACATGTTAAAATGAAAAGAACGACTTTTACACTGGGATGCTTACTTATTTGGATTCCAAAGATGATGAGGTAATCCCGAAGGTGTATCGAACGCCGGCAAAAGTGCTTTAGCGAGCGCTTCGGCCTTTTGGAGCAAAACTTCATTTTTTTTACCCGAAAGTTCATACGCGCTTAAAAATCCACCGAGATATCGTATAATGGATTCAAATACACTGACTTCTTTATCCAAATCAAATTGGATTTTGCTCAACTCAGGAAGGACGGATTCGACTTCTTCATCAAGATCCATTACAAGTAAGGTGCTGAGTGCATCTACCAGCGTCGCTCCCCATCCACCAAATGGATCTTTGCTTGTGTTAGTCAGTGGTCGTAATTCGTCATGACCAAGGGCGTATTTTTCTACGTTTTGTTTGGCATTTGAGTTTTTCTGTGTTACAGTCCCCACTTACTGTAGCCGTTCCATGCGTGAAGAAAGCCATCCTTCACGGCCAAACGACGTTGTTCTCGCTTGGCTTTGAAGGCGGCAGGCTCAGCACCAAATTGATACTGAATACGTGGCAATTGAGGTCGGAAATTGGATGGTGTATGTGACCATTTGTTCGAGGCGGTGATGGATGGTTCAGTGAGGGAGACAACCATCGATTGGTTAACGGAATGGGTCACAAACCACACTTGTCCGACGAGGATGATGGATATTATACATAGGGTAACTACTCTCCATCTATAGGGAATGTTGGATGTGCAAACCAGCATGGTCGAACCTGGGTTATGCGGTGAAAAGGAGAGAGAAGGCTGCACTAGGTCCGAACTTACATGTTTTATTTTCCCCTGTGTCACCCGTCGTGTCACCCGGCGCCATCGGAATTGAAAAGCGGTTCTCATTTTTTTTTTTTTTTTGCACAACTTTCCGTACAACGCGCTGAGCAAATGTTCTCTGCTGTAAACTAAATCAAACTACACTTATACGGCGTTTGCTTATTGAAACTGAACTAATTTACTTTCTTGCCATTGACCTGGTAACAGCCGCAAGAGACTGATTATCTTGAAATCCAATTTTTGATCAAATGATGGTCCGCGCTATTCGTATCTGTATCCACAGAACCCTCATAATAGCTTGTGCAACAAAAACCATACAAAAACGTGCGTTCAGACAGATGGATAGAATTGCCGCGTGCCATTAACGCATGCCAAGCACTTACCACTGCCTGTACAGTTATCTCATTTTACCGCCCGTCAATTCATCGCAGAATATTCATATATGAAAATAATCACTTAAAATACTTTACCGTATTTTATTGTCTTTACTGCTACTGATTGTGTCTGATGAATAAGTCTGATTTACTTTGCCATGATCTGCGAAATGATACAACAGTAGCTTGACAATGTGGTGCGAAATAGGTGCACACTTGTTAAGACGGAGAAAAAAAGAATGCATACGCTTGCTGTGGCGTCCCTGAAATCACTGCTGCTTTGGTATGCACCCTAAAAAGAAGTGGCAAAACGAGCGACCAAAATAGAAATTGTTACCTTCTTGTCGATTGTTTATGATTGCCTTTTTAGTCCACGACTATAAGAGAGAAAGTCATCCATGGCTTTGATCATTATCCGTTTTTTCATCCTTTCTCTCTCATGGGTAGTACCGTTTCTAAAGCAAAGAAGATCTCTTCAGCCGTAACAACAGCTGCAAAGTATTCAGCGAACAAAGGTTATCGCAGAAATAACGTCATGGTTGACTGCGATCCCCGAAGCAATAAAGCCAATGGGTACTCCTCTCGACATAAGAAAAAGGTAGCACGGCATGTTGGTAGCACAGCGGTAAAACGAAAACCAAGATACAAGAAGGTGACCAAGAGCATTATTGGCAGACCTACAAACTTCAAGGTACTTAGATTGAATTCAACGTAGACTGTTCTGATGGAATATGACTATGATGTAGCATACGGGCCACCTAGGTGCCGGCGAAACTCGATTAGGTCAAACAGACGTAAGTACTCTTACTGTGTTGACAGGATAGGGTTATCTCACACGTACTCTGGATCAAAGGCTCAATCACTATCATTACAAATGCTTGACATCGCGGCTCACATAAATTCCCCTGAGGACCGGTTAGCGTTGACACCCTCGCCAACCAGCAGGACACCGCCCCGGCATTCCATTCGGAAACGTCAGGTACCGCAAAGAAAACCGGTCGCACACTCCAATCTTGCTTTGGTGAATGCCCTTCTGAAAGAGCCAGCGACCATCCGATCTGCAAGAGCTCGTCCATAGATCTTTGTCTATTGTAAATTGTATGACTTTAGTCTTGTATTGTGTATATTCTATTTTGAGCATTGATTTATTCCGCTATTAAAATACTGGCTGGCTGGCTATGAGTACTCCAATGCTTTGAATGCAAATAGCAGAAGATCTGCAAATTTATAATTGCTTTATAATCTTGGCTGTTCGTAACTCAAAGGTAGGAAACCCGCACTTGCATTTGATGCTACTTTCGCGCTTTGAAACTTGATACAGCAGATAAGCGAAAGTGACACATGGCTGATGGCACGTTCTGTCACGGCGACGTTCCATTGTGATCGCTATGAATATAGTTGCATGTGAACACTTCCGGGCTTCTGTTGAATCATTGTGAGGTTGGATCCGTCGTTTTGCTCCGTGTTGTAGGACATGATGTTATCACTACACGATAATCCTCGAAAACATTAGAGCAGCAACTTGACACAACAATTTCATTGTAAACTGCCTTAACCTTTTCCTCATGGTTCCCTATCTATCGTAATGCGATCTGACTCTCCTCTCCCCCTCTTCTGTTCTCCCCTTATTATCTTTCATCCTTTTTTCTTTTGCTTGGGCGTAGAACATGTGCTGATGTAGTTGGGAATTTAGTTCCATCTCTCACGTTCAAACACGATCAAAGAGCCAGCGGAGAAGGTGTTTGATACATGAACTGCGAAATGTGTCTTGTAACCCAGGGTTCTCAGTATCATTAGCAATTGGTCTACAATCGAACATCAAATCCTTAGAATTGCAAAGCATACGTATCCTCGGTTATATATGCAACCTGTATCAGCATGAACAGAGCCAGTAATAATGGCGCTACTCTTGCTCCTTGTTCTTTTTAGGATGTGTAAAAATGGAAAGAACTATTTTGCATGGATATATCCAGATTTATAAATGACCTTTTTTCAATAGAATGGCGTGTTTTGCAACACTTGTCATTTACAATGTGTTCCCACCCAAAGCCAATGGCTATTTCCACCATAACTTCGCAAACAATTGACTCTCCTGTCAAGTCGTTTGAAGTCGCCCCATCCTTAATTAGCTCGTCCTCTCCTTCCAGTATCTCTCCAAATTCGGCTTCGCCTTATGCATCGCCTGCAACGTCGTCATCCAGCCCAAACTCCCCGGAACGATCAAACCCTTTTTATCGTCACAGGTGTACGAGTGAAGAGACTGTTCGTGCTCCGGTCACGCCTGCTACGTCTCTGTCTTGTCCAATTCAGCAACAGTTGGGACGTGCCACTCATCCCAGCTCCTACTATCCGCAGAAACATACAGGTGCAAAAGCGGCTAGTCCTATTTCGTTGGATGAACGTCGTCAACGTAACAAATCGGCCTCTGCAAAATATCGCGCCAAAAAGAACCAAAAATATATTGAAATGCGCACACTTATCGCATCGCTGACAAAAGAAAACGAGCTTCTGATGCATCAGTTGGAAACGTTGCGATCGGAAAATGCTCAGCTTAAAGTAACATGCGATAGATTGCGGGGCAAAATGCTTGCAGAAAAAATGCTAAAACGTTTCCTTGGTAATGGAAAAGCCATCGCCATGGATAAAGAAGGAAGCCCTGAAACTGGGAAAACAAGACGCCTCCTTCATTATCAAGATGAAAAGTTCTATGATCAGCAAACGTTGCATGTTTTTGAAAGTGATACGGATGATGTCTTGGACGATATCAATTGCAAACAGCAGCAGGGAGAGTGGCTCATAAAAAATATAGACATGCGATACAAGATCGATTCAGACGGCAAACCGCCCGAGAATATGTAGTCCGTGTTTTTGCACATTGCCATTTTACCACCATTTTGTTTACTAGCCTCGGAAGTTTATAAATGTTATTGGTAGCTCAGAACATTGTAGCCATCGTCTCTGCAATTTCAAGACAGTGCTTACGTTAAGGCGTCAAACAGCGTTATCAAATAAATGTCATCGTCTGACGAAGTTTTGCTGCTCTCTTCTATAAATAAGAAGTACGTCTTAACAATAGTAAATGCACAGCCGCATGAACTTCCTCGAACTAATGCAAGCAGTAATGGCATCTAGTAACTGAAGGAAGATTGCCTATCGACTTTGATCAAAGACGTCCTGCATAACAGCGTCCGTGCGTTGATGATGTATGATCATGAACCGAGGGGCATCCTGACACCATATCAAGTCTCGCTGATATGAATTTGCGACCAGCAAAAGCAACCATCGCACCGTATCCTTATCCTAACCCAAAGTAACATTTATACGTGTTCTATTGAAAACAGGACAAGAAGAACACAGTAATGCACGTTAAGTATCCCTAGGTCGGTCTAATTGGAAAGGAACTACAGGAAACTGGGTTGTGGAGTGCTTTTTTTTTTCAGAGAACCCATGCGCAATGATTTATGACAGACACCATGGTTAAACTTGTATGCATAGGAAAAATCTAGTAAAAGCCTCCATTTGCACGTTAACATTTCGGATTACTGCCAGCGATTCCATCTCTCGACAATCAATGAAACACGCGGTACCAATCAGGACTGTTACATATATTAGTAGCGTTGTAGTCCAATTAATTGACGTAAGACCACCACTGCGCCAGTTTATACCCATGGTTCAACGCAACACTGTATTGTTTGTGATCTTCATTGTCCATGTTTCACAGCTGCCGATTTGTACATCCATAACCAAAGCTAAAATTGTTAAAGGTTTAGCGCCCCGGACGTGCCTGAGATAGTGATCCGGAAATTCCTCCGAACGGCCGCACACAACATTTTTGGGCAGCTCAACCGCAAGAAGTCAAAGCTAATGCTTAAAACGCATGATCATAACGATGGATTGCTTCCAAATATATTCAGTAGTGAGAGGAAGCATACGCGATTGCGAATATCAAGGAGAGTAAGCGATTCAGGAACAGTTGGTGGTTCAACGCAAAAAAGACAGCTGAAGACGAATAAATATGTGCCAATTGTTACCTTTATGAGCAACGAAAAGTACGATATGATCTCATCGGGTTTTTACCACGATCTGGATTACGAGCGGCGTATAGGCCTCGGAATGTAATGATCAGGCAGCATATACTAATACAGTTTGACAATCTAGCCTCCTTTCAGAGTGAACGCAGGCGTCAATGAAAGTAGTAAAGCATGATATCCAGTGTATGTGTTGATTGCCTTGGGTGTAGTGCACAATTTACAGAGGGGAAATTAAGCTGACTCTGAAGGCAAATCCTTTCGACCCGGAGAATCTTTGCTCGTGACTGACTTTTTCGAGTGGTAAAAAGTTCCTTCAAAAAAATTTCTCCATCTTACGGTTGATCATAGAGAACATGCCTGCGATCAAGAGAAAGGCAAGCACAAAGGCTGCAGTGCAGACCACCAGCGCAAAGGACGCTAAAGCAGCAACCAAATCGACAAAGAGAGTAACATTCGCTGAAGGCAAGGACCTTGCTAAAGCATCACCAGCAAAGAAAGCAAAGATCGACCCGAAAGCACAGGGCAAGAAGATTAAGCCTGCGATAAAGACCGATGAAGCGAAGACGAAGCAAGAGGAAACCGCTCCTGCCGACGAAAAGGCTGTAGAGACACCTCAGAAGAAGTCTAGTCCCAAGAAGGCCGAGTCTAAGAAGGCTGAACCAAAGAAGGTTGAGCCTAAGAAGACAGAAGTTAAGAAGGCTGAACCCAAGAAGGCCGAACCCAAGAAGGCCGAGCCTGAGAAAGCCGAACCCAAGAAAGCCGAACCCAAGAAGACCGAATCCACCAAGGTAGAGGCAAAGAAAGCCGCACCCAAGAAGAACGAGACGAAAAAAGCACAGCCTAAGAAAGTAGAGGCAAAAAAGGCTGAACCCAAGAAGAACGAATCGAAGAAGGTGGAAGTTAAGAAGACTGAAGTGAAGAAGGCCGAATCCAAGAAGCCCCAACCAAAGAAGGCTGCTGCATCAAAGAAGAAAGCAGTAGAGGAAGAGGAACCTGTTGAGGATGAAAAGGAAGAGGCAGATAGCGATGTAGAGGAAAAGGGCGACGATGAGGAAGAGTTGACGGAAGAACAGGAAGAGGCATTGCGACGAGAGATCTTGGGTGACATGGCTAGTAGCAGCGAAGGCGAAGACAGTTCGGATGATGAACAGATCGAAGATGATACATTCCAGTCAAATAAGGGTGTCATTGCACTGAGCAACAAGAAGTTGGAGCAGAGTAAATTGGAGACAAAGGCCAAGTTCGACAAGCATGCGCTCAAGAAAAAGGGAGAGGAAGACAAACCAGGTGTTATTTACCTTGGCAGAATTCCCCACGGTTTTTACGAGGAAGAAATGAAAGCTTATTTCAGCCAGTTTGGAGATGTGACACGTCTTCGACTTTCCCGTAACCGAAAGACAGGAAAATCCCGACACTACGCATTTATCGAATTTGCATCAGAGGAAGTGGCAAAGATCGTCGCAGAAACAATGGACAATTACTTGCTGTTTGAACACATGTTGAAATGTAAGCATGACAGGAAGAAAATGGCATAGATACTCATAAAATTTCTGTGTAGGTAAATTGATACCAGAGGAAAAGATCCATCCCAAACTTTTCCATGGCAGCGATAAGAAGTTCAAAGTGATGCCATGGAAACAGATCACACGCAAGCAGCGTAACAAAATTAGAACAGAGGAAGAAAAGGAGAAACACGTTGGTAAACTTCTTTCACGAGACAAGAGACGACGTGCACGGTTAGCAAAATTCGGCATTGAGTACGATTTCCCAGGCTACGTATGTATATGACATGTGTCTATTCCACGTTTTGTACTCACATCGGATCTATAGAAGGCAAACAAAGACAACTAAATTCGCATCCAATTTCCTATTTTTCTCATTTTTTTTTTTAAAAATAAAAACGTTTTAGTAACAGATGAACTGTCGGCGTTGCATGAACTCCGCACTGCATTTAATCAATGAATTGATCGATTATATAATCATATATGTATTTCGTCAATTAGGGATTCATCTATCTTTGCAACCCAACAGCAAATAAAGAAAGGAAAAACTTTGTGGATAATAACAATAGTAAAAGGCAAAAAAAAAAGCGAGCCAAGGGTGCGTGAACCAGCACACTTATCCCATGAAGATCTTCATTATCAGATAAAGAACTGCGCCGACAAAACGGAAAGCCGCTAAGCCAGCCACGGACCAGAGGATAAATCCGAGGTAGACAGTGGTACGTTGATTATAGTCGCCAAACCATCGCAAATCTTGTCCATTAGTAATAATGGCGACCAGCGCCATGTTGCTGATGATCCAGCTGAGCACCAGTCGCGTACGGAAAGACTTGTAGTAATCTTCCTGCTTCGTCTTTGCATCGCGATGCTGAACCGGCGCTTCAACCACTTTTCGGAGATCCAAACAGGCTTCTTCGTACTGCTCATTCAGATCCTTCTGATCCGTGGGTGCTTCAACTTCAACGGTTTGTGCGCCATCCTTGTCCTTTTGGGATTTGACTACACCAAGATCGGTGGAGACACCATTATCACCTTTTGTACCCCATGAGACATCGTGCGTATTACAGAAGGCGTAAATATTAAGTACGTTGATGTAACTTGGTGACATGAAGATGTACTGCAGCAAACTGGTGAACATGTGCCATGGATCAATAAAGAGCAAACTGGCGACAAAGTACATCACATAAGTGGAACACACAGAAATAATGACTTCGCGGAATGAATTTTGTTTGACAAGCGCCAAAAACTTATCACCCACGTTGTCTGCTCCCTTGGCCCCTTTGTAGGCAGCGCGAATACCGGCAGCAGTGATCCAACCCGTGCAGAAAAGAATGTATCCCATCAAAAGAGCAAAGAAGACGATACTGAGTGTATAGGCCCATTTGAAACCCTGCGGACGGTTACCCATGGCAATGATGAACTGCACAATCAGAAGAACGGTGTAAATGTAATCCAATGCCGTATGAAGAATGCTAGCAATGGTTGCCGAGAAGGGTTTAGGTTCCAGACTATCGGATGTCATGGACGTTGTCATGATGTAGAAAATCAAATAGAAATTACCCTATATAAATATAAGTCTGTGGTTAGACAAATGCAATTCTTCATGCAATCATGACTTACAATAGCAAACCAGGAGAAGAAGAGATTATAAAGTTGATAGATGTCTTCAACCATAAACATCATTTTTCGGATGATGTTGTGATCAGAACTCCAGATTTTGCGCCAGTGCACCATGGAATAGATACCAGCGAAGAAAGAACCGTTCAACCATCGTCTACGTTGGGAAATGAACTCTGGAACATTATCAGGTACGTCTGTTTCGCCATAAGCACTTGAGACATAATGCAAGATCCAGGCTTCGTTACGCTTAGCGACGAGTTCGTAACACAAAATACGATCTTCGGCAAGGTACATGTTGGCGGTAAAAATATCGGCATCACTGCCATGCAACGTTTCACCGGTGAAATACTTTTCCAAAGGACCTATTTTGCTGTGAGCGACTTGTGAAAAGAAAAAAAAACGTTCATGGATCACTTACCATGGCCATTGACATCGTTCTGCAACGCGGTGTAACGATAGGCAGAGAAAGCACCTGGTAAGACGGAGATGTAACCAAATACGGATTCCAAGGGTTTATCGAGAATATTGGACATTTTGTATTCAAAGTTCTGGGAAGCAACCAGCGGGTTTAGCAAGTACTTTCCACCTGTGCCCAACATGGCCTTGATTTCACCACAAGCACCTGCAACATTAGCGTTGATGTCAAACGATTTCCATAAATGGTAAATAGATCTGCCACCGGGTTTTGTGCCAACATCCAGGAGAACACAGACGTTGGGACGAAGCAAAGGACCGAACGCTTGGAAAAACCATCGATGTGAATTGATCTTTTTTTGATTTTTTTCCTTCAGACAGAAAAGGATTTGCACAGGGACAATGCCTCGGTCGGCTCCCCTGAATTGCATTTCTGGATCGACCGACAGTTGAGTGGTGTGCTAGTTATTGGGGTCCGACAGAACATGCATGAGAACACATGTTTCCTTGTGTTTGGTAACTAACCTCGTAAATATGAGCTGCTACTGGTTTTCCCTCGACGATATTCTTAGCCACACCTTCTTGATAGACACCCATGGCAGCTAACACGGAGAGGGTGCGGGGATGGATCTTGGTACGACCATCTGACACGATACAGACAACAACCTTTTGCCAACCATCCTTGCCCCACACTTTTGATCGATCGCGTGAACAAAGATGGGCAATATTCTTCATTACACCATGCATGGTTCTGCAGAAAAGAACTTCGTCTTCCTACACGAGAGGATGTCAGAATTTCCCCTGATTCTACTAAAACCAACTTACGTTGTACATTGTCAACACAATAAAAAGCTCCGTCCTTCTTCCCAACAGGTTTTGTCTAAGCGTATACTTTTGCGACTGGAACTCTGAAGGATCACACGTGGCTGCTGTGTATCGCATGTGGGTGAATTCTGTAGCATCTTTACGAGGGACTTGGGACAAATATCTCGTGGGTACCGGATTTTCCAGTACCAAATTACCGCCAGTCAACTGCACCTTTCGCACTGAGAAACAAAAATAAACATGATTCAGAACCCAGATCCCACCACAGCGTGAATTTTTTTTTCTTTTTAATTATTATTATTACCTGTCTTGTAACGACGAGGCTGTCGACGTGGTGCCTCACTGAAAAAAGGTGTTCCTCCACCTCCACCACCTGCCATTGGTGGTGCTGGAGCAAATTGAATTCCTCCTCCTCCTCCGCCGGATCGTATGGGACCTGGTGGTGGTTTTTGTCCACCCAGCAATGGTTGATGCATTGTATCTGATGGTGGATCGTGATAGTTCACTGTGCCTTGGCTATTCTGTCGATGCGGTGGCGGTGCTGCGTAGTTCATTGGTTGAAGTGGGAATTGTTCAGGTCCATTGAATCGTGACATGGGAGGTTGTCGCGCTGGTGGCGGTGAAGACAATGGTGAATTACTGTTCATATGATACTGTTCTTGGTACATCGTGAAGACAAGATCAGTTCAAGCGAAAGGAGCGGGATTCGATTCCTTGTGTAGGATTCGGTTTTACAAAAAGGAAAGTAAGGGAAAAAAAAGGATGGGAGAGTATAAAGGAAAAAGGAGGAGCGGTTCACTTAAATAGGCCCAATCACTGGATCGATGTGGAAGCCCAATATCCTATACGTTACACAACCCAGGAATCAATAATGTCGCTTCCTCGTTTAGGCTATTCATGTCACTCAGGCACCTATTCCCAGTAGTACAACAAACGGTTTCACTTGATCTTTGCGTTTCGTACCGCTGGTGGCTCATTTCTTTGTTATTGACAACTTTTTTTTGATCCTGGCTCTCCAAATAAAGGGATTACAACGTGTAAAAAGTGACAAAGAAGTGAAGGGGGCTGTAACGTGCTGGAAATCTGTACAAAAAGATATTGCTATCTTCTTGCATGGTGCATCGTTCGATATATCGCCATTGTTACTGTATTTGAAAAACTTTAATTCCGTCTCCAGGTGCGTCCGTGTGACAACGACCGGATCTCTAATAGGATCTTGATGGTGAGGATAAATTGTTAAAAAGAGCAACACAAAACGGGTTAAAAACCTCACAAAAGGAACAATTTGATTCCAAGATTAAATCGTGTAAAAATAACGCATGGAATAACTGTTCCAATATTACCTGAATATGCTTTGGCTATTGTTTTTTATCGGTTTCATTTCATTACTGCTGGCATAAATGAATTTCCTTTTGGCAATTTAGAGATCGTCCTCCTCCACAACTTAGTAGTAGTACTACCATTACCACGCTAAAGAACAAGGAAGTCTCACGTGCTCCGTCTGACCGGGGCGAAGTTCTATTTTTACTGCTACTCGTTTGTTCAGACCGTTAGAAAACGCCGCTTAAGTATTCATGTCATCCGAACATCAATGCCCTACAACAGGGGGCTTGGGCGAAAATGGATTGTAGGTCATGCTTTTTAACCCAAGTGAAAAAGAAGAACTCAACGCGTACGCGCTTCACCTAGCAACCCTGATTTCGATTTGAAACAACTAGTGCTGGATCCCAGGTACGTCAATGACAAAAGGGAGGACATGGGTGCTTAGACAATTAGATGAATAAAACAGTTCGACAATGCATATATGGGGCTGGTTAGCATCAAGCTTTCTTACGCTGGCATCGGCAACCATCGCAGGGCATATCATCACACAACATTTACACCATTACTATACACCTCATATACAACGGCATAAAGTGCGTATCCTGGCCTACCCACCGGCTTACGCGTTATTAGCCTGGCTTTCGTATCTGCGTTATAACTATGAGACGGTGATCATGTTTTTTGCACGATTGACGGAATCATTTGCAGTTTACAATCTATACGTTTGTCTGCAAGCTTATCTAGAACCCTACCGGGAAGAAAACGCAGGAAAAAAGGTTGCAGTTTCAACTAAAATTTTTGGGTTTTATAAATTTCAGCTGTAGGTGAAGCATCCTTAAGTGGATCCATCTTCCAATCATTCTAACGCGTTCTCTACAGAAAATCAAAGTGGGGTCTTCATTTTCGCGTCATTACGGATATCCTTGTCCTTCAATTCCCGGTCTGGTAAACATGCGAGAAAAGGATTTGGGATGAACGTTCAACTGACAAAAAAAGGGTAGGAACATCATGCAATCCCTGATCTCCATCGTCACGCAGATCAAGGGTGTTTACTGCGATGGACAGTTTACTCCCAAAGGTGCTTATCTGTACCTGGCGACGATCAACTTTACATCGCTGTCGATTATTCTCATGGCCCTTTTCACTTACCTTGCCGTCTTTGATGAGGAATGGAAGCGGGGACGGATTAAAGCGCATGGCATGTTCTGGTGTATTAAAGGACCGATCATGCTGATCTTCTATTTCGGCGACATCCTTCTTTCGATCTTGTCCTACGCAGGTGTAATCCACGAGAAATATCCTACACGCCCTGGTGGCACCTATTGGACTGCCGCCGCCGTAAAGAACGGTTACTATGTTTTGCTAATCTGTGCCATCATGGTTGTTGTGGCAATGCTCATGGGCTATTATTTTGGACTAGATCACAGGGAGCTGGTCCTCGATGACGATGATGCACGCCTCACCTACGGTGAAGCCTTTGTCGATGGTTACTTGGCTTTTATACCTCATTTTATCCGCGATGTGTTCATGTGTGGTGGCGAGACGGTTGTTCTTGCAAAGAAACGCAGAAATCTGCGAAAAAGACAGCGAAGGCTGAGTGAAGAAGAAAGAAATCTGCTGATGCCAGATGATGATAACGAAGGGCCACGAGGGATGGAGGATGCTATGATGCTTAGTCATCCTGAACGTGCCCATCAATCGAAAATCTACTTGGACGATACAGAAACCCGTCCACCACAGATGCTTAACACGCTTCCACTCGAACCTTTGGCTCCGTCTGCATTTAGACATTCCCACGAGTCCTTGGATGAAACGCGCGGCGGTGCGGTGGAAATGCATACGCTCCCTTCTCCACAGTCAGAACCGACTCCAGCTGTTCCGGCACTCCCTCCTCCCCCCATGCAATCACGGACGTTAACGCGCAACGATGAAGCTCTCGATAACGCTACCCATCCACAAGACCATTTTACTCCCCATGAACCAAAAATCCCTACTTCCTCAAAGTACTATTTCTAAATAAATCCGTTGTACAAGTAAAAATGAATAGAATGAAAGACTGGCCTAGTAGCAATATGAGCAAAAATGATGATGATGATGGTCATTGAGCACAGAATACTATTAGCAACCAATCAGCATCTACACTTATTATCGTCTGTGATTGACTGGTAGTCTAAAAGCAGATTCCATGTTATTGCTTCCGGCAGCATTTATTGATTTTCACGCCTGACGCGCTGCGATACCTCTAAAGTTTGTGATAAACCCAACAGCGGGACCATTATCGCTCTTCAACACAACTTCTTAACATCCTGTTCGTCTTCGGATCCAATCGTTACACAACAATATTCACGCAGAGCATGTCACACGAATGGGTGTACCTCCACATATTGCTCTAACCTGAACCTGTTCACTGTACCTCTATGGTCTTTTTAGTATAAGATGTATTATATGATTCGATCGCATATTTGCTTTTAGGCTAAGCATGAAGCAATTCAATAGAAGCCATATAAAAGAGAAGCCAGATTAGAGTAAGGGTGGTTTCATTTCTTTACTCCTGGCGCTTAATGAAATTAAATGAAATCCGGTTACGAATGAGGATCAAGACATGTTTAATCCTCCGGATGGCTTTAACGTATCTCTAATCAGCATGTATTCTTTCTACACCGGAGTGGTCTATAGTAATCCCTGCATCTGCATTCTCGTACCCGAAAAGAGAGCGTTGACGAGGCAGAGGTTGGATGGGACAATTACTAAATCTACTACTGTTTTCGAACTATGTTGCTGATTCTTCAGCTTACGGCCTCGGCCAGATATGACGCAGCGCGATCAAAGTTTTCTTGGATGCAAGTTAGATCCAATTCCATATCGCGTTTTCTTCTCCGCTTCAACTTTCTCCTTTTGTTAACGTTAGCGTTCTCGCAGTTCCCTGCTGCAGATAGTTACTCAACTTTTCAGTAAGAAATAGCATCTATTGACAAGCTTGCTATGTAACGCTAAAACCAATATGGTTAAGCTTTCAAGCGTTTCAAGAAGGCTCCCTCTTATGTCAGTCAGGATAGCAGCTGGATTGTTCTCAGTATAGTCAAAGAAATTGAGAACAGGCATTAGTTAACCTACTGCAGCATCGGACATAAAACTTTATTTGGACACGAGGCAACCGCTATTCTTCGTCCTCATTATGCATGACCATATGGTACTGAGTAATTCGAATGCTTGTACCATCGTTCCATGCTACATAGTTTGCTGTTCTCCCTTCCTCGATAGCATAATTAAACATATTTTCTATGGATACATCGTCTGCATGGTCCTCTAATGCATCTAGTTCCCCTTAACATATGCGCACGCGCAGAGGAGTCTGTTGTCCCCTCTCATTCATGGTGTTCGTTGTCCTCAGCATCTCGATGTCACGATCATTATATACATAGAGTATAGGGTATCTGTTTTCGTTGTAACGAAATACATTTTTCTTGTTTACAATGCTTAAAAAAACGCGAAAATGTGCCAGAGATAAACGTATTCGCTAATTGCACTTGTGCAAGTACCCTGCGATAAAGCGAAGATATAGTCCAGATGGGCCTGCAAAAAGCGACCAGTGTAAATACGGAGAGTGAATTTTGATGTCACCGTCACAACGTGGAAGAAGCTGCCCATTGGTGTTCCAAAGGAAATCCCTTCTTTCTCAGCTGTTCGACCCGATTCTCCAACCCAATTCATAATGAACAATTCGTTTCTGCTCCATGTCTCCAAGACGATACCTCGGAATAAACTAGGGCAGACGATCTTGTCTCAGTTGCAACCTGCTGGCGCCAGTATGCCGCTTGGAGCCCGACAGTTCTCGTCGACTCGGTCGAATGCCTCGGTGACGATATGGGGTAACGAAACCCTTACTCAGTCATTAAGGTCTAGTCCATCAAGCTCGGTGTTTATCACTGTCCAACGCATTCGCTCTGCCGCAACTATCAAACGCATGGCATCCACCGCACCTTATCAGCTGAGAGAACGCGATCCGACAGACGATCCCGTGGATTCTTCGTCTGAATCCCCAGGCGGGGGAGCAGTAGGTGGTGGCGCAGGCGAAAACGGCGATGGCCATGAAGGTGGAAAGCCTTTTGCGTCACAAGAAGTTGTTCAGAACCAATTACAGAAGCCCTCAGTGCCTGAGGAGTATCCCCAAGTATTGGCATTACCCATTGCTCGCCGCCCGTTATTCCCTGGGTTTTACAAGGCAGTCGTGGTTAAAGATCCCAACGTGACCAAAGCAATTAAAGAATTGATGAAACGCGGCCAACCCTACGTGGGCGCCTTTTTACTTAAGGACGAAGAGATCGACGTGGATACTGTGACGAGTTTGGATCAAGTACATCGTGTCGGTGTATTTGCTCAAATTACAAGCGTGTTTCCGGCGTCCGGAGGGAAGGATAGCAAAGATGGAAATGGTCTGACAGCCGTCCTTTATCCACACAGACGAATTCAGATCACCGACCTGGTACCCATGGGAAATAAACCAGCAACCGCAACCATCGAAGCGGTCGAGGCAGAAGAGACAAAGCAAGTGGAAGCGCAAGAAACAAAAGGTAAGATTATCAAATCATCTTCCCACAAAGCTTATTAACCAAAAAAAAAAAACAGAAGCAGAAAATGTGATGACTAAGCGTGAGCAACCGTATGCTACTTCATTTTTGAGTGAAGATCACGAAGTATCGTTGGTGAATGTTGAAAATCTTGTGGATCCTCCTTATTCTAAGAAGAGCCCATTGATCCGCGCCGTTACCTCGGAGATTGTATCCGTGTTCAAAGAGATTGCATCCTTGAATCCTCTTTTCCGGGATCAGATTGCAAGTTTTTCCATGTCTCAATCAGCCGGCAACGTGTTTGAAGAACCTGCCAAGCTGGCTGATTTTGCTGCTGCTGTGTCTGCAGGCGAACCTCTCGAATTGCAAGAAGTGCTGGAAACATTGCCTGTAGAGGAGCGATTGCAAAACGCTTTGGTTGTGTTGAAGAAGGAGTTGATGAATGCACAGTTGCAGAACAAGATTTCCAAAGAGGTGGAGAATAAGATTGCCAAGCGTCAGCGTGAATACTATTTGATGGAACAGCTGAAAGGCATTAAGAAGGAATTGGGATTGGAGAGTGATGGCAAAGATAAGCTTGTGCAAGGTTTCAAGGAGAAGGCGACAAAATTGGCTATGCCCGAAAGTGTGAAGCAAGTCTTTGACGAAGAAATCAACAAACTCGCTCATCTGGAACCCGCTGCCTCCGAATTTAATGTAACCCGTAATTATCTCGACTGGATCACGCAGATTCCTTGGGGACAGCGTTCAAGAGAGAACTACAACACAATCCACGCACGAAAGGTTTTGGATGAAGATCATTATGGTCTACAGGATGTGAAGGACCGTATTTTGGAATTCATTGCGGTGGGCAAATTGCGCGGTACCGTTCAGGGTAAGATTCTCTGTCTGTCTGGTCCTCCTGGTGTGGGTAAGACGTCGATTGGCAAGAGTATTGCACGTGCGTTGGATCGTGAATTTTATCGATTTTCGGTTGGTGGTCTGACAGACGTTGCCGAGATCAAGGGTCATCGACGTACGTACGTTGGTGCCATGCCAGGCAAAGTGATCCAGGCTCTGAAGAAAGTCCAGACGGAGAATCCTTTGATTTTGATTGATGAAGTCGATAAGATTGGTCGCGGAAACCAGGGAGATCCTTCATCGGCTCTGCTTGAATTGTTGGATCCTGAGCAGAACAGCAGCTTTTTGGACCACTACATGGATGTACCTGTCGATCTTTCCAAGGTTCTCTTTGTTTGCACTGCCAACGTCCTCGACACCATCCCTGGACCATTGTTGGATCGTATGGAGGTGATTGAACTTTCGGGCTATATTGCTGAGGAGAAAGCCGCCATTGCTACCAAGTACCTCGCTCCTACAGCCAAAGCAGCAGCAGGATTGGAGAACGTGAACGTCAACTTGACGGATGATGCAGTGGCTACGCTGATTAGAAACTACTGTCGCGAGAGCGGTGTGCGTAATCTGAAGAAACACATTGATAAGGTGTACCGCAAGGCTGCTTTCAAGGTGGTGCAGCAGATCGGTGAGGTCACGGAGGAGGAGAAGAAGAAGAAGAAAGAGGAGGAAGAAGTAGTTGCTTCGGAAAAGGCAGACAGCAAGAAGGAAGAAGCTGCAGAGCAACCCAAGGCAGAGGAGGAGCGAAAGCCATTGAAGGTGCCCGAGGGTGTGAACATTGAGATCTCGTCCGAAACGCTCAAGGACTATGTTGGACCCGCGGTGTTCCAGTCGGACCGCCTGTACGAGAAGACACCTCCTGGTGTGATTATGGGATTGGCATGGACAAGCATGGGTAAGGCTAACCACCGTTATTACTGTCAGCGCAGCTAATCAAGTAACTTCTTTTCCCAGGTGGATCTGCCTTATATATTGAATCTGTCTTGGAGTCTTCCCTTACTCCCAAGTCGACACCACGTCTTTCCAAGACCGGTCAGTTGGGCGATGTGATGAAGGAATCGAGCAGTATCGCCTACACCTATGCCAAGTCATTACTGGCCACGCGTTTCCCAAAGAACAAGTTCTTTGACAAGGCACAGGTACATCTCCACTGTCCAGCAGGAGCTGTGCCTAAAGATGGTAATTTTTTTCTTTTT